>PVIY010013892.1:31167-58037 GCA_004026745.1 Myrmecophaga tridactyla | reverse complement strand
GAGAGTAATCTAAGCTTATTTATGTTATACGATCACTAGCTATCGTGTAAAGAACAAACCATGGTGGGGGTGTGTGGCAAGAGTGGAGAAGGGGAGAAATTATATGCACTTTAAGTTAACCAGTCTCATTTGAAGTAGGATTTCCAATTTGAATCACTCCCTTTGGCAATGGAGGTAATTTGGCATACTGCCAAAATGATTGTGGGTATACAGAATCTGTATAAATTTAAAGCACTGGTCTATGCCTATGCCTAATTATTCACATAAGGATATGTCAAATTTTTCCTTAAAAATAATACAGCATCAACCTAATGAACACATAATTTTATCAAAGTAATACATGGAAAAGATCTGAGAATCAAATAGCACTAGAGCTTTATAAAACAAAAACAGACATGTTCTCTACTCCAGCACATTACCCCCCACATTCAGTTCTGCCTCTCAAAACCACTTCCTCATCTTTTAACGGATTCTCCCTGTATTTACCTCCCCATTTCTAAATAATATGCTTACATTGCTATTTTTGATGTAATAATTCTCAATCTTTTGACTTCTATTATGTTACACCAAATACTGCCTTTTAAAAATTTTTATTATAGAAATATACACACAGTGAGCAGAACAGTGTACTCACAACCCAGCTCTACTAACTGTGCCATTCTTGTTTCCTCTCAACCCCCACCCATTCACTACTCTATTGCTATTATTTTTAAGTTTTGTTAAGGTGAAATTTACATACATTTAATGCATAAATCTGAACTGTATAATTTTGACGCCTGAGTGATCTACACCCTGATTACCATATAGTGTTTTCATCTCCCCAGTTAAGTTCCTTTGAGTCCCTTCCAATTGATCCACAATTTGACTCCCCCTGCACTCACCCTGTGCTTGCCAGGCATGAAGGAAACTAATCTCAGAACCAAAGCTAAACCTCTGATATCCTGGATCCCAGCGCTGTGCTTTTTCCCTTGTACTTCATTAAGTTATAAAATGCAATTACCATTCCAGCAGTTTCAACCAAACAGAATAATCACTTATTTCCTTTAAAAATACAAAAAATAAAGTTGCATGTAATAACTGTTAACAAGAAAATCACAAGCACAGTAGACTGCTATTACATGATATTGTTTTACTTGGAAAGGTGAATAAAAGCAGATTTTCACAAATGGCATATGTTTTAAAATCAACAGGGATGGCCTAAGTCATTTAAATACCCCTTAGTGAATCCTGCTTTTCAAATTAGAACTTTTGAAAATACAGTTTTCCCCACTTGCAAAAACTGAACAGGCCAGAAAAAAAAGAGCAAATATTGTATGGTCTCATTTAGAAAATAATTGTAAGAAAATTGGGACCTAGACTGTAAGCTCTTATAGCAGTCACATTTAGTCCAGAGCTGTAATTGTTAATTCTAGATTTTCAGAGGCTGTGCTATATATGTATAACCTGATATTTCCCTGGAACTCTAGGTACCTGTGTGACACCTAAGACTCAAAGAAGGAGTTCTGCTGTTCTGAAGGTCCCACTGCCACATACAATAACTGTTAAAGAAAGTGAAAAAGCGATCAGACTTCAGTTAGGAAAAAGAACAAATCTGATTGGGTAAGGACTGAAGTAAATCAGAGGTACTGTCGGTATTTTAGAACTTCACCTACTCTATAAGACCACAGGAAGAGAGGTTTATTTTGTCCAAAACCTAAATTTTTTGTAGTACATAATCTAACTCAACCTGTCTGGACAGATCATTTAAACAACCCAAATACAGGGAGCCCTAAATGGGAATGAAAGCCTGTAACTCTGTATAGCTTAATGTAATGCCCGGATATATCCTAGAGTATACTGAACAGATAATTTAGAATTACTGGCAAAGTCCCTTGAGGGACGGGAGAAAAAATATGGAACTATTAAACTTTAGTACCAGGGAAACCCCTGATACTATTTCAAACATTAGGGGCTCCCAAATCAATAGGCCAAGCCCTTGATCTTGAGACTTGCTCTTGTGAAACTTATTTATGTTGCAGAGGAGTTAGTTAAACCTACCTACAGTTATGCCTAAGAGTTACTTCCAGAGGACTTCTTTTGTTACTCTGATGTGGCCGGCCTCTCTCTCTCTAAGCCCAACTCTGCAAGTGAAATCATTACCCTTCCCCCTACGTGAAACATGGCATTCAGGGGTGAAAGCCTCCTTGGCACCGTGGGATCCACAACACTTTCCTGACCAAAGAAAGGGGTAAAATAATTATAAAAAGGTATCAATAGCTGAGAGAGTTCAAATATAGTCAAGAGGCTACTCTGGAGGCTACTGTTATGCAAGCATCAGCTAGATAGTTCTATTCATCATGTTTGCCAAACCCCAACCAAAACCATTCCTGCCAACCCTAAAGAACACCTTTATCTGAGATTCTACAAAGGTTCCATGCACTATGATTACTTTCCAGAAACCTACAACCTCCAGATGGGTTCCTAGGCCAGATAAGTCCTGAAACTCAGAGAGGTCAGCCTCTCCAGAAATCAGCTAGTTCCATCCCCCATCTCATATTATTCACAGCTCTTTCCAACATGAAAAAGTTAGAATTGGGCATAGCCCAAATGCCTTTAAATATCGGGAGAAGATCAAAGGAGAAGGTGGAATTATAACAGAGAAGACAGAATTTAACAAATGAGTATGATTGCTGAATCATTATATTGATATTTTTTTCTGGTCTCCCGTGTAAGCTAGAAGGAAAAACCTAACATTGTGGAACTTTAACCCATACCAAACTCTGAAATCTGTTCTATAACTAATTGTTGTGGTATGCTCTGGAATTTATTGTTTTGCATATATATTATTTTTCACAAATTAAAAAAATTCCATGGGACTGCACAACATAGAGGACCCTAAGTTAAACTGGACTATAGTTAATAGTACAGTTATAAAAATGTGCTTTCATCAGTTGTAACAAAGGTACCACACCAATGCAAGGTGTTAATAGTAGGATGGGATAGGGAAATCCTGTATTTTATACTAGATTGTTCTGTAAACCCACAACTTCTAAAATAAAAAATAAAAATTTTTAAAAACACAACTGAACAGGACTATATGAATGCATTTTTTGCTTATAGATAATTTTATTCTCCATAAAAAAGTATAAAACTGACATCAAATAAAACAGCTATCATATTTAAGATGTTATCAATATAAACAGTTACGGTTACTCTCTACCTTTTGTTCACTACTAGAGAAGCTTCAGACTGGTTCTCCCCCAGCTCCTCCACTATATGAATGCATTTGATGTACTTATTTTACTCTTGCTAACTTACTTTTCTAACCATTTTTATTCTTGCCCCATCTATTTTTAAAATTCTATTATACTGCTTATTCTCAGAGCTGTCCCAAATAATTTATGGAACAAGGTGGGATATCAACTGATTGAACAAAAAGAGCTTTGCTTTCTTAAAGTAACAGACGCTAACAAAGGTATAGATTTGCTTCAGTATAGGAATGTCAATGAAGTGATTATGCAAAAGAGAATAATTATTTCTCTTTCATCTTTGAGTCTAAAAAAAGGTTCATCTTTTGCCCTGAATAATAAGTCCTTTAATATTCTTGTTGGGGGGACATAAATAGCCAACACCACTTCCCTAAGGTATGAATAAGAAACTGCTGACTTTTTCTGAACACACCTCATTTTGCCAGTTGCAACAAATCTTTAACCAGTGATTCTGTAACTCTGGTTTCCCTACACCCTTTTACAGGTCCATAAGATCAAATTTATTTTTATGATAAATCTAAGCGATTTATTTGCCTCTTTCACTATGGTTCCCACAGAGGATACATGCCTGACATGTAATGCTGCAAGAGACAGAGCTCAGGAGCTGACCTTCCCATGGTTTTCTTACTACCATGGCAGATAATAAAGAGATCTGCAGTAAGAGAAACATGTCTCTCTTATCACTAGTTTTTTGTTTGTATGGGAAAAGTTATCTATCGCAAAAATATTTTATGTGAACATGTATTGGGTTTATTATTTTTAAAATGAATTGTAAAATGTAAATAATGGCCCAGTTTTAAATTTCTAATACAATTAATATCAAAAGATATAGCCTAGAGAAATAAAAGCTTTTTGAAGTCCTCAATAATTGTTAAAAGTGTAAAGGCATTCTGTGATCAAAAAGTTTGAAAAACTCTGCATTCAACTAATTTCCTTCAAAAACAATAACACTTCATTTTTCTTTCTTACATAAATTTCATCACTGTTGATGTGGTTCTCTCGTGTTAAAAAAAAGCACAACTATCAAAACTAAAAAAATTATAGAGCACTGTTGTCGTTCTGCTGATTTTAAATATACAGTACAGCATACATACTTTAAAGCAAGTTTAATGGAGATAAAAGTTGAAATCATAGAAGATGCAAATGACTTTCAAAATCAACACAATGTGTTCTGAAACTGGTTGTGACTAATACCGTGCACCTGTGATCAATGAACTATGTGGTTTTGATTGGTCATAGGCCATTAGTGTTACTACTTGAGCTAAACTTCTGCATGGTTCATAATTTTTAAAGTGTATAGTTAATATTATGCATGTTATTGTCCTTTCTTCCATTCTTACAAGTATGTGCCCATTTGCAAAACAAAAAAAGCTAATAATCAGTAATAGTCCTATAAAAGATGTTAACTATGTTTAGTCATTGACTGATCTTGCTCTAACCTTAAAATTTTGTGATTATTGACCTCTGTTGCATTTATTCTAAAACCCCTCCAAAAATTATCCAGCCATTTTAAATATCAACATTACCCTGGTGTATTCACTGCTGTATGCATTCTTGTTCTTTGTTGCTGTTTTGTGCCTTCATATTAGCAAAATATGAAATTCTGTGAAAAACAAAAAAAAAACCCTTTAATTAAAAAAAAAAAAACTCCCCCCTTCTGTAGCAGGAAACAAATGACTTGTTCTTGAGAACTTTCCCATTAAGAATTTAGGAGAAGCAGGTATACTTATATTATTTTGATGTTTTTGTTACTGTTTCCAAACAATGTACTTTGAAACCAGAATCCCTTCTTACTCGTTTTCATCTAAGTCCTGATGCTGTTCATCACACATTAGTGATCAGAAACGAGGTGTCATCCCCAATCCCTGCCCGCCAGAGCTGAGTAGGATCTTTCTGTAAGTTGAGAGGAGTTTCACCCTAACTCATGGACTGTGCAAGAATGAACTGCTGTTGGGTCTGAATGATCATAGATGGATTGCGGTGTGGTGTATTTGAAAGCTATTGAATGCTTAATAAAAATCTTTATTCTTAAAAAACAAAACAAAACAATAAGTTCAAATGAAATTTTTTAAAAATTGGGTTGGATAAAGTAGGGAGAACTTAAAAAAATAATGCATTAAAATAAACCTTTTTAAAAAGATTTGATGGGTATTTTTTAAAAATGGAAAATAACCAGTATTGATGAGGATATTGAGAAACTGAGATCCAAGTACATTGTTAGTAGAAATACAAAATGGTGTAGAAACTGTAGTTGCTCAAAAAGCTAAAAGCAGAATTACCATATGACCCAGAAATTTCACTGCTAGGCACATACCCAAAAGAAGTTAAAACAGGTATCCAAGTACACAAATGCTCATAGTACAATGAAAGGGAGGCGTAAGGGGTATGGTATGTATAATTTTTTTTCTGTTTTCATTTTATTTCTTTTTCTGTTGTCTTTTTATTTCTTTTTCTGAATTGATGCAAATGTTCTAAGAAATGATCATGATGATGAATATGCAACTATGTGATGATATTGTGAATTACTGATTATATATGTGGAACAGAATGATCAAAAGTTAAGAATGTTTGTGTTTATTTTTTTTAAAAATTTAAAAATTAATAAAAAATAAAAATAAATACTTGAGATTACTATTATAAGAATTACTGAGGAATGTGATGGGAGACTTGTCATTGGTAAGTCAATTTTGTTTTCATTAGTTTATATTTTATTAAAGTTATTTACATACACTTTTAGTTTTAAAAATCAGACAGCACTACAAGACTTAAGGCAAAAACAGAAGTTCTCTGATCTTGAGTCACCCTCCTTAGAAGCAAGAATTTTCAACTCATTTTAATGTTGTTGGATTTTTTGTATTTACCTCCAAATTTCTTTTTTTTTTTTAATTCTTCAATTACTTATCATTGTTAGACACAATCTCCTCACTATATGGTAGAACAGACTGGCATTTAGAACTCTTTCTCCTCTCCCCGCCACACCTTTGTTTCAACCTCCCAATTTTATTCACAATATTTAGTTATATCACAATTTTTGTTGAATCAGCATATCTTGCTGATGTTGTAATTGCTGTATTGCTTGACAATGACCCAAGTGTAGTCTGTTCTAACATATGTTTCTCTAAATAAGTCAAGTCGTAGGTGACTAATAAGTAAGAGAATACCATCAACACAACACGTAAGTTACATACTTCACCCAATTTTCCCCAGTATGTTAAAGATTCATACCACTGAATAACAGAAACTGTATGTAAAGCAAAAGAACAGGACTAAATGCAGCATGCCATGCCGCAGGGTTGGCCCTTTGCTTTCTAGAAACTGCTTAGTGTGTGGTTCTCCCAATCTTGTACATTTTACCGTTGCCTCTCAAACTCAGTTGCACTACATCAAGCTTCCTTCACCTTTCCAGTTTTCTTAGAAGTGTTATTACTGTTCCTTTACCATTTGGTTACAAAGTTAGGTTTTCAGTGGCTCATACCAATGCTTGTTTACCGTAAGTGCAAGTACCATTTACATATAGAAAAGTATATATAAGTGTATAAAAACTAAGTGAATTTTCATGAGCTGAATATACTTGTGTACCAGCACCTGGATCAAATAGAGCAGTACCAACACTTCGGAAGCTCCCTCATACTCCCTTTCCAGTCACTCCTCCCACAAGATAACCATTATTCTGATGTCTTTTAAAAAATAAAATAGCTCAGTGAATTATCTTAAGGCAAATGCTGGTCAGGAAACTTTGCTAGCCTCTTCAAATGCCCCAATCACCCAGTCAAATGCCTCTTCTTCCCTCCAAAAGCAGCTACTACTGGGGACTTGAGTTTCTACATAGTTTTACCAGAAGTGAGCATTCCTAGACCCTATAGTTTAATCTTGTCCCCAGTCCCATCCCCTGTTACATGAAAAGTCTTTTAAATCTCTTTTAAGCTATAGGTTCCTAGCCATGGTATTTTTTTAAAGTAGACTTTATTTTCTTAGAGACCTTTTCGTTTTTCAGAAAAACTGAACAGAAAGCACAATTTCCACATACATATCCTTTCCCATACTAAGCCCCCTCAGTTTCCACTACTATTACCATCTTTCATTAGTGTAGTACACCTGTTACAACTGATGAACCAATATTGACACATTATTAACTAAAGTCCATAGTTTACATTAAGTTTCATTCTATGTATTGTACAGTTCTATGGGTTTTGACAAATTCATAATGTCATGTATGAATTATGACATGTATGTATGAATGTCATGTATGAATAATGACATATGGTATCATACAAATGGTGTCACTGTCCTAAAAATCTTCTGTAGCCACCTATTCATTTCTTACATCCCCTTATCCCCTAGGCAACCACTGTTCTTTCCTGTTGGAAAACCTGTCTTCCTGCCTAAAAGAAGAGAGAAAATGGTCCCTGTGATTTAAACATGTGGAGAGAAATCTCATTATCCTTTCTTCCTTTTCTCTTGCTACTTCACCCTGAAGGCGAACCCAGTCATGTGGAACTGTGCAATAGTGACAGGAGCCAAAACTCTGAAAGAGAAGCTAGTCTTTCTCTTTGGAATTGGGAAAGAGGCCCTAGGGAACCCAAGACTGTGAAGAAACTACCAGCAAGGAGCGAGCTAGAGCAGGAATTCCCTAATCCTCTGTAGGAACTAACACAAATCCAGGACATACCCCTGAGCTGCCAATGCATGGAACAGACCCCAAAAAACACAGCAACAACTAGACTATGATGTAAACCACCACTTAAGTCTCAGACTAACTACTAAGTGGCACATGTGATATGCTAACTCAAACAACATAACAAAGATTCTGAAAGCAAAACAAATATTGAAAACATCAGTCAAAGAAGGAGAGGTAGAACTTGTCATCTAAATCAAACCAGGTTGCTCACTGTTAAAACAAAAATCAAAATTCTCCAGAAGATTTTAACAGGACCTGTTCTAGTTTACTAGCTGCCAGGATGTGTTATACCAGAAACAGAACAGCTTTTAAAAAGGGGTATTTTTAAGTTGCTGTGAAAATGTCCAATATAAGGCATCCAGGAAAAGATACCTTGGTTCAAGAAGGCCAATGATGTTCAGGGTTTTTTCCTCAACTGGAAAGGCACATGGCAAACTTCGTGATGCCTGCTAGCTTTCTCTCCAGGCTTCTTGTTTCATGAAGCTCCCCCAGGGGTGTTTTCCTTTTTCATCTCCAAAGGTCTCTGGCTGCGTGGGCTCTTGTGGTTCTCGTGGCTCTGTTGCTTGCTGGTGGCACCAAAATTTTTCCAAAATGTTTCCTCTTCTATAGGAGTCCAGTAAAACTAATCAAGACCCACCAAGAATGGGTAGAATCATATCTCCCTCTAATCAAAGTTTAATACCCACAATTGGGCATGCCACATCTCTGTGGAGATAATCCTAATCAAGTTCCTTAAAATGCTAAATAGGGATTAAAAGAAACGGCTGTCTCCATGGCGTTTTTAGTGCACATAATCCTTTCAGAATGGCACAGGACCCAAAAGATGTAAAGTACCAATATCAGAAATAAAAGAATGGATATCAGTATAGACTCTACAGACTTTAGAAGGGTAAGGAAATACTACAAACAACTCAAAATCCATTTATCTGAAAACTTAGGTGAAAGGGACCAATACTTTGTTGAGGTTCACAAATACCAAAATTCGCTCAAGAAGAAAGACTCTGAATAGTTCTTTTAATAGGTTAAAATCCCCCAACAAAACAAAACGACCAGGCCCAGATGTTTTCATTGGCAAATCCTACCAAACATATAATGAATAAATAATACCAATTCCATATAATCTCTTCCAGAAAACAGAAGAGGAAAAAACACTTCCCAACTCATTTATGAGGCCAGCATTACCCTAACATCAAAACAAGACCAAAACATTACAAGAAAAAAGGAGGAACAAACACAAAAACCCTTCTAAAGACCAACACCCCTCATGAACATAGATTCAAAATTTCTCAATAAAGTTTGGTAAATCAAATCTAGCAATATAAATAAAGGATAATACATTACAACCAAGTGAGATTTATTCTGGAAACAAAGGCTTGTTCAACATATGAAAATCTAATGATATAATCCACAGGTGCATCTCAATAGATGCAGATAATACATGTGACAGAATTCAACATCCATTCATATAAAAATGGTCAGTAAACTAGAAGTGGTAGGTGTTTCAGTCTGTAAGCTGCCAGAATGTGATATACCAAAAATGGAATGGCTTTAAAGAGGGGAATTCATTAAGTTGCTAGTTTACAGTTCTAAGGCTGTGAAAATGTCCAAATTAAAGAAGGCGTTGAGGGAAAGAAACCTTGGTTCAAGAAAGCCAGTGATGTTCAGAGTTTCTCTCTCTCAGCAGGAAAGGCACATGGCGATGTCTCCTAGCTTATTTTCCTGGCTTCTTGTTTCTTGAAGCTCCCTAGGGGTTGTTTTCCTTCTTCATCTCCAAAGGTCTCTGGCTATGTGGACTCCGTTGCTTCTGGTGGCTCTAACGCTTTTTCCAAAATGGTTCCCTCTTAAAAGGCTCCAGTAAGCAACCCCACCTTGAATAGGTAGAGACACATCTCCATGGAAATAATCCAATCAAAGTTACCACCCACAATTGGGTGGGTCACATCTCCATGGAAACAATAAAAAGAGACCCACCCAGTAATACTGAATGAGGATTAAAGGACATGGCTTTTCTGGGGTATACAACAGATTCAAACTGTCACAGAAGGGATTTTCCTTAATCTGATAAAAATCATCTACAAAAAATCTACAGCTAATGTCATGCCCAATAGGGAAAGACTAAATTCTTTCTCCATAAAACCTGAACAAAAGAAGGATCTCTGCTCTCACCCCTCCTACTCAACATTGTACTAGAAGTCCTAGCCAGTAGAATAGAAGAAAGAAAAATCAAAGGCATATAGGTCAGAAAGGAAGAAATTAAAATCTTTATTTGCAAACAACATGACTATCTATATCAAAAAGCCCAAGGAATCTACAGAAAAGTGAGTAGAATTAATGAGTGGGTTTAGTAAGGTCACACAACCCAAAGTGAATATACGAAAGTCAACTACATTTCTAAAAGGTAGCAATGAACAGTTGGAAACTTTAAAAATTTTTAAGCACCATTTACACATAAATAATAGCAAAACACATAGATTAAGAAAATACTTAAATACAAAATCTAACAAAATATGTGTAGTAAGTTAATACTGAAAATTATAAAACACTGATGAAATAAATTAATGAAGACCTAATCTATAGAAAGAGATACTGTGTTAATTGATTGGAAGACTCAATATTAATAGGATATTAATTCTCTCTAGAATGATCTATAGATTCAATATAATTCCAATCAAAATATCAGTAGGAACTTTTGTAGATAGTGACAAAAATTTATACAAAAAGCGAAAGAAACTAGAAAAGCCAAAATAGCTTTCAAAAAGAATAAAATTGGAGAATATACTAACTTCATGATATCCTAAAGCTATACTTCAAGACAGTGTGGTACTGATAAAAGGACAGAGATAAAAAGAATAGAATATAAACTCAGCAATAGCTACAGGTGGCGTTTTAACAAAAATGCATAGGCAATTTGATGGAGAAAGGAAAGTCTTTTCCACAAATGGTGCTGTAACAACTGGACATCCATATTTAAAAAAAAATAATAAAAGAACCTTGACTCATAATTTGTACTTTAAAAACAATCCATAATGAAAAGATTGATAAGTTGGACTTCATCAAATTAAAACATTTCCTTTGTGGGGTGCACAAGTGGTTGAGTGATAGAATGCTCGTCTGATCACGGACCATGTATCCCCCAAAAAATAAAAAACAAAAAAAAATACAGCAGTTCCTTTGTGAAAGACACTGTGAAGAGAATGAAAAGACAAGCCAGAAAATATTTTCAACTTATATATCAAAGGACTTGTGTCCAGAATATATGAATGTTTTTAAAACTTTCATGAGAAGCAAGGACACAATTAAAACAACAACAAAAAAAACCACAAAAGATTTAAACAAACACTTCACATGAAAAGAAACTCAACATATTCAGTCATGCAAACTAAAGCTCCAAAACTAAAAAATACCACCACACATATATAAAAATGGCAAATAAACACATGCTGGTAAGGATGAGAAGCAACTGGAATGCTCATACATTATTGGTGATAATGCAAACAATACAGAGACTTTGGAAAACAGATTGATAGCTCCTTATAAAGTTAAACGAAAACTTACCATATGACCCAGAGATCCTACCCATTTACCAAAGAGAAACAACTTATGCTCACTCAAAGTTCTGTTTGAAAATATCTATAGTAACTTTATTTGTAGTTGCCAAAAACTAGAAACCCAATCCTCCTTCAATGGGCAGATGGATAAACAAACTGGCATGTATCATGGAATAGCACTCAACAATAAAAAGGAAAGGGCTGACTTCTGGGACAATGGCAGAATAGGACAGACTGAGTTCACCCCTGCTCTGTGACAAACAACCAGAACCAGGGTGTAAGTAACCAGAGAAGGTTTTCTATACTGTATATGGAAGTCCTGGATGAAAAAGCAGAAGCGTTGAGATGGAGAAAACAGGATGAAGGCGCTCAATCATGATCCCACCAGGGACAAGTAGCAGCATGCAAAAAAGTATGAGTCCCGAAGGAAAGGAACACTTCTGGACTCCAGCTTATCCCTGCAGCTGGTTTACAAGATCTTCCCTGGCAGTTCAGCAGCTGGAAAGTCCCATAGGGAACCTGAAAGCCAGCAGACTTACTTTCCTTGCACCTATACACACTGCCCGCTCCTGACCCCTACCAAAGGCCACTGTGGGAGCCTGTATTTTTGGCAGAGATTGGGGAACACTCCCCCTGGGAGGAGGGGGAGACACAGAGTGGAGCCAGTCAGATAACTGGCTGGCAAAAGAGACTCACCCTGACACTGCTCCCCTTTCCCCATGGTGGTCTGGAGCCCTCAGACGTGTAGGGACAAGGAAGAGCACCCAGCAGCACACCCTGTGACCATCTGCCAGGCATTTCCAGGTTGACTATAGAAAGGGGCAGCTGAAATACCCAGTCCCACAGGCCAAGGTCATCCCAAGTGGGAGCCTGGAGAGCATCTTGACCCACTGGGCCCACAA
Source organism: Myrmecophaga tridactyla (assembly GCA_004026745.1). Lineage (NCBI taxonomy): Eukaryota > Metazoa > Chordata > Mammalia > Pilosa > Myrmecophagidae > Myrmecophaga > Myrmecophaga tridactyla. Next base: position 45,661 of record PVIY010013892.1, on the reverse strand, counting down.
GTGAGACCTCCGCCACAGTGCACATTACTCACCCCGCAGCCCCTGGGGTGGCAGTCTCTAGCATACACCAAGACCAGAGGCCCTGGCTGGAACTGCACCAAGTCTCCATCCTGCTCAGCAGGCTGTTGCAGCTGGGGATGGGGGCCTGAGGGGAAGAGGTGGCTCAAGAGCGTCGTTTGCTGGGAAGAAGGGGAAGGTGCGGTCTGGGAAACTACTCGAATAGAGTCACGTCCCCTAAATGAGGTCTGGGCCTTGGTTTGACGGGGAATTACTGAAAACCCAAGTGCAGAAGGAGACCTTCAATGCAAACCCAAGCAAATGCAAAACCTTAGATGAGCAAAGGAAGTCAATTTTTAAAATAACCTTATCAAGATCATCAAATGCCTCAAAATCAACAGAAAAAAACCCGCATATATAAGCATAAATTTTTTTAAAAAAGCATATGTAAGCAGATATAGCCAAGCAAACTGACCAAATTAAAATACCAGAGGAGGTACAGAATTGGGAACAACTAATCAAAGATGTTCATATCACTCTTGTAAATAAATTCAGTGGGTTGGCTACTTACACAAGGATATCAAGAAGACACCGGAAGAGCATAAGGAAGAATTTGAAAGAAAAAATAGAAAAAGACCAGATTTCACAGAGAAGAAAGACCAAATTAAAAATATACTAGAGATATACAAAAGCAGATTGGAGACTTCTGGGCCAAGATGGCGGTTTAGCAATGTGCACGTTTTAGTTCGTCTCCAGAACAACTACTAAATAACCAGAAACAATACAAAACAGCTCCTGGGGCCATGTCACTGACCGGACACACAGCGTACCCCCGTCTGGACTAGTTGGACCGGCTGAAAGCCCCCCCAGAACCGTGAGTTCCCAAAGCTGCGGCGGCCGGCACCCCTCCCGCACAGAAGGGAAAGGAAAGAGACTTTACCAGCAGCAGGGGTTGAGCCCAACCAAACGCCAATTGTGGAATTAATTAACACATTCTGACTACTAAAAATAGGCCCCTAGCTCAGGTGAACCTGGTTAAAGTGCAGGTTGCTCATTTTTGGCCCAGCGCCAAGGGGACAGGGCTGACAGAAAAAGGAAAAAAAAAGAAAGCAGAGGTTTTTGTGGCTGTGTATCTACAAAGGTTTGACTGCCTTTGGATACAGCAGCAGGACTTCTCAGGCTGCAACTGCCCCAGGCATAGGCAGAAACAAGCTTGTTTGAGGGCTTGTCTGGAGCCTGTGCCTTCCCCAGGGAGGGGTGAAGCCCAACTCAGGTGGAATCCCTCCCTCAAGGAATTCAGACACCAGGGCTTGGTAATTTGAGGCCATTAAAACCAGCCTACAACCTCTCCTCTGTCTCCACCATGCCCCCAGCAGGGAGAGACTGCCAAAGTTAAAGATACTGCATCATCTTATGGTGGTGGGACCTGCAGGCAGACAAGCACCACATACTGGGAAGGATAAGAAAAACAGAGTCCAGAGACTTCACAGGGAAGTCTGTCAACCTGCTGGATCACACCCTCAGGGAAAACCATGCAGGTGACTCTTTCCTCCTGATAGGAGGCCAGTTTGGTCTGGGAAAATCCAGCTGGGGTCTATAATACCTACGGAGACCCTCCTAAGGGTGGGGGGGAAAAGGCACCACACAAGCAGGGCAAGAAACAAGAAAACAAGAACTGAAAAATTCTCCTCTGTTAAACAAAACCTAAGCTAGAGGTCCAGAAAAAGCTGAATGAATGTCAAAGAACCAGACAGATAACAAATTCATCCAGCAAGAAAACCCTCAGTAAAAGAAGTGAAAGCAATCTCCAGAATAAACTAATTAACGTAATTAAATGTCTAGACGCCAGCAAAAAATAACAAATCACACTAGGAAAATTGAAGATATGGGCCAGTCAAAGGAACAAACCAACAATTCAAATGAGATACAGGAGCTGAAACAATTAATTCAGAATATACGAACAGACATGGAAAACCTCATCAAAAATCAAATCAATGAATTGAGGGAGGATATAAAGAAGGCAAGGAATGAACAAAAAGAAGAAATCGAAAGTCTGAAAAAACAAATCACAGAACTTATGGGAATGAAAGGCACGGTAGAAGAGATAAAAAAAAACAATGGAAACCTACAATGGTAAATTTCAAGAGACAGAACATAGGATTAGTGAACTGGAGGATGGAACATCTGAAATCCGACAAGAAAAAGAAAATATAGGGAAAAAATGGAAAAATATGAGCAGGGACTGAGGGAATTGAATGACAATATGAAGAGCACAAATATACGTGTTGTGGGTGTCCCAGAAGGAGAAGAGGAGGGAAAAGGAGGAGAAAAACTAATGGAGGAAATTATCACTGAAAATTTCCCAACTCTTATGAAAGACTTAAAATTACAGATCCAAGAAGTGCAGCGTACCCCAAAGAGAATAGATCCAAATAGATGTACTCCAAGACATTTACTAGCAGAATGTTAGAGGTCAAAGAGAAAGAGAGGATCTTGAAAGCAGCAAGAGAAAAGCAATCCATCACATACAAGGGAAGCCCAATAAGACTATGCGGAGATCTCTCAGCAGAAACCATGGAGGCAAAAAGACAGTGGGATGATATATTTAAATTGCTAAAAGAGAAAAACTGCCAACCAAGAATTCTATTTCCAGAAGAACTGTCCTTCAAAAATGAGGGAGAAATTAAAACATTTTCAGAGAAAAAATCACTGAGAGAATTTGTGACCAAGAGACCAGCTGTGCAAGAAATACTAAAGGGAGCACTAGAGACAGATATGAAAAGACAGAAGAGAGAGGTGTGCAGAAGAGTGTAGAAAGGAAGACTATGAGTAAAGGTAAAAAGAAGGATAATTAGAAGGACATATAAAAGCCAAAAGGCAAAATGGTAGAGGAGGGTACTGCCCGGGCAGTAATAACACTGAATGTTGATGGATTAAGCTTCCCAATCAGGGGACATGGACTGGATTAGGGAACGGGACCCATCTATATGCTGTCTCTACTCAAAGGACATGAGGGCAAGGACACAAATGGACATTTGCACACCAATGTTTATAGCAGCATTATTTACAATTACCAAGAGATGGAAATAGCCAAAATGTCCATCAACAGACAGGTGGCTAAACAAACTGTAGTATATACATACGATGGAATATTATGCAGCTGTAAAACAGAATAAAGTTATGAATTATGTAACAACATGGATGGACCTTAAGGACAGTATGCTGAGTGAGATTAGCCACAAACAAAAGGACAAATACTGTATGGTCTCACTGATATGAACTGACATTAGTGAAAAACTTGGAGAATTTCATTGGTAACGGAGACCATCAGGAGATAGAAATAGAGTAAGATATTGGGTAACTGGAACTGAAGGGATACAGATTGTGCAACAGGACTGAATGTAAAAACTCAGAAATGGACAGCACAATACTACCTAACTGTAATACAATTGTGTTAAAACACTGAATGAAACTGAATGTGAGAATGATAGAGGGAGGATGGCTGGGGGCACAAATGAAATCAGAAAGAAAGATAGACGATAAAGATTGAGATGGTATAATCTAGGAATGCCTAGAGTGGATAATGATAGTGACTAAATGTACAAATTTAAAAAATGTTTGGCATGAGGAAGAACAAAGGAATGTCATTACTGCAGGGTGCTGAAAATAGATGGTAATTAATATTTTAAAATTTCAACTTATGTGGGAGACTAAAGCAAAAAATGTTTATTTGAAACAAAATTTATATTTTGACTAGTGCATTTCCTAATATAACTTATGTAGATAGCTTGGTTGAATAACATAAGTACACGGAACCTTGGGTAGGACATGAGATTTTGTTGGTTTGTCCAGAGCGATGCCCCAATGAATCCCAGAGTGATTTGATCAGTGAGTGGAAAAGTATTTGCAAAGTCCCCTTTGGGGAATGGTGAGAACAGGGGAAAAGTCAACCTCCCCAAGTTGAATCCTTGACAGTCTCACAAGCAGTGTGGACAACCAAAGCGACAGGCTAAGCCCCCAGTCTTGGGGTTTGTTCATATGAAACTTAACCCCACAAAGGATAGGTCAAGCCTACTTAAAATTAGGCCTAAGAGTCACCCCCAAGAGAACCTCTTTTGTTGCTCAGATGTGGCCTCTTTCTCCAGCCAACACAACAAGCAAACTCCCCACCCTCCCCCTGTCTACGTGGGACATGACTCCCAGGGGTGTGGACCTTCCTGGCAACGTCGGACAGAAATCCTAGAAATAACTGGGATTCAGCACCAAGGGATTGAGAAAAATCCTAGAATGAGCTGAGACCCAGCATCAAGGGATTGAGAAAACCCTCTCGACCAAAAGGGGGAAGAGTGAAATGAGACAAAGTGTCAATGGCTGAGAGATTTCAAACAGAGTCAAGAGGTTATCCTGGAGGTTATTCTTAGGCATTAAGTAGATATCACCTTGTAATCCAAGAGGAAATGGAGAGGCTGGAGGGAACTGCCTGAAAATGTTGAGCTGTGTTCCAGTAGCCATGTTTCTTGATGATGATTGTATAATGATATAGCTTTCACAATGTGACTATGTGATTGTGAAAACCTTGTGTCTGATGCTCCTTTTATCTACCTTGTCAACAGATGAGTAGAACATATGGAATAAAAATAAATAATGGGGGGGGGGGGCCAGGCCACGGTGACTCAGCAGCAAGAATGCTTGCCTGCCATGCCAGAGGACCTGGGTTCGCTTCCCGGTGCCTGCCCATGTAAAAAAATAAATAAATAAAAAATAATAGGGGGAACAAATGTTAAAATAAATTTAATTTGAAATGCTAGTGATCAATGAAAGGGAGGAGTAAGGGGTATGATATGTATATATATTTTTTGTTTTCATTTTATTTTTCATATGATGGAATACTGTGCAAGTTCAGAAAGTGTCAAAATCGTGAGGCATGCAACCAAGTGAATGAACCTTGGGGACATTATTGTTGAGCAAAATAAGCCAGAAAGAAAAGAGCAAATACTGTATTTGCTTTTAGAAAATACTTATCAGAAAATTGGGGCCTAGTTTGTAAGCTAGTAGTCACATTTAGTCAGAAGTTGTAAGTGTATTTCTAGACTCTGAGATGCTGTGTTATATGTGTATAACCTGGTATTTCCCTAGAACTTCGGGTAGCTGTGTGAAACCTTAGACTTAAGAGTTCTGCAGCTCTGAAAGTCAGCATCGCAACATACAACAACTGCTAAGGAAACTGAAAAAGAGATCAGGTCTCAATTAGAGATAAGAATGAAGCCAATCTGGTTGGGACTAAGGTTAATCAGAATACACGGTAAGGAGTGATACTAGCTATATTACAGACCTTCACCTGTTTTATGAGACCAAAGGAAGAGAGGTTTATTTTGTCCAAAACCTAAACTTTCTGTAACACATAATCTAAATCAACCTGCCTGGATAGCTCATTTAAACAACTCAAATACCTGGAGCCCAGAATGGGAATGGGGGCTTGTACATTTACATAGACTAATGCAATACCTGGATACATCCCAGAGTATGTTGGAAGGATAATTTTTTTAAGTATTGGCAAAGTCTCTTGAGAGACCAGAAAAAAAAAAAAAAGGAACTATTAAACTTTAGCACCAGGGAAACTCCTGATACTGTCTCAAGCATTAGGGACTTCCAAGTCAATAGACCAAGCCCTTGATCTTGAGGCTTGCTCTGATGAAGTTTCTTTCTATAGAGGAGAAGCTAAGCCTGCCTATAGTTATGTCTAAGAGTTACTTCCAGAAAACCTCTTTTGTTTCTCAGATATGGCCTCCTTCTCTCTAAGCCCAACTCTGCAAGGAAAATCATTAGACTCCCCCCTCTTCATGGGACATGACTCGTAGAGATGAGCCTGGCCCTGGTACTGTTGGATTGACAACACCTTCCTGACCAAAAGGGGAAAAAGAAATGTAACAAAATAAGGTATCAGTGGTGGTATAGTTTGCTAGCTGCCAGAATGCAATATACCAGAAATGGAATGGCTTTTAAAAAGGGGGAATTTAATGAATTGCTAGTTTATAGTTCTAAGGCCGAGAAAATGTCCCAATTAAAACAAGTCTATAGAAATGTCCAATCTAAAGCATCCAGGGAAAGACACCTTGGTTCAAGAAGGCCGATGAAGTTCAGCGTTTCTCTCTCAAGTGAGAAGGCACATGGCGAACACAGTCAGGGCTTCTCTCTCAGCTGGGAGGGCACATGGTGAACATGGCTAGCTTTCTCTCCTGGCTTCCGGTTTCATGAAGCTCACCAGGAGGCGTTTTCCGTCTTCATCTCTAAAGGTCCCTGGCTCGTGGACTCTCTGCTTCGTGGTGCTGCAGCATTCTCTGCTCTCTCTGAATCTGTCATTCTCCAAAGTGTTTCCTCTTTTATAGGACTCCAGAAACTTATCAAGACCCACCCAAATGGGTGGAGACATGTCATCACCTAATCCACTTTAACAACCATACAGTATTGCATCAGGATTATTCTGCCTTTATGAAATGGGATTTAAATTAAAACATGGCTTTTCTAGAGGACATGCATCCTTTCACACCAGCACAAGTGGCTAAGGTAGTTCAAATAGAGTCAAGAAGCTATTCTGGAGACTACTCTTATGAAGCTTCAGCTAGATATTGCTAATTGCAATAGTTTGCCAAACCCCAACCAACGTCATTCCTGTTAACCCTAAAGAACACCAATGGTTCTATCTGAGAGTCCACAAGTTTCACACACTAAGATTACTTTCCAGAAACCTATTATCTCCACATGGTTCCTAGGCTGATAAGTCCTGAAACCCAGAGGGGTCCAAGAACATCAACTAGTTCCATCCCCCATCTCATATTATCAACACCCCTTTCCAACACAAAAAAGTTAGAATGGGCATAGCTCAAATATCCCTAAAGACTGGAAGAAGGATCAAAGAAGAATCAAGAGTTAAAACAGAGAAGATAAGATTTAACAAATGACTATGACTGATGAATCAGTATATTGGTATTTCTTTTAGTCTCCACTGTCTCTGAGCACCTATAAGGAGAATCCTGAAACTGTGGAACTGTATCCCATACAAAACTTGGAGATCTGTTCTATAATTACTTATTAAAATATAATTTGAAATTTATTGTTTTGTAAATGTTATATTTACAATAAAAAACATTAAAAAAAAAACGGCTACATGAAATAACATGGATGAACCTCAGATACATTCTGATAAAAGAATGAAGCCAGACTCAAAAAAGACTAGTTATTGTAAAACCTCATTCTGGAAAAGGCAAAACTATAGAGAGAGAATGTTTGCCAGGGTTTAGAAATGGGGGAGGATTGACAAAGGTGAAATGCTCTGATGGTGATGGTAGTGGTGGATACACACTTATGCATTTATCTAAACTCAAAGAACTGTAAACCAAATAGCAAATTTTACTGTATGTAAATTTAAAAGCAGAATGGAATTTCTGTGGTTAGGTGTGGTTTTGTCATATAAGATGTTACCATATGTGGGTAATTGGATAGCTAATCACATCATTAGGGTTTCCCAACTGTCAGTATCTGTACATCTTTTTTCTAGGAAAAAAAAATGTTTATCCAGGAAAAAAAAATCAGTCTCCTGCAATTAGGTTTGGGGACAGGGATGAAAATGCTTGGCTGGTAGTGCCCTTAGAGCTGAGAGGTGGAAAGAAGCAGGAGATAGTTATGAAAATGTTTGGATACAAGTGAGTGAAAACCTCTAAGTAATGATGCAAAAATAAGGAATTTATTTTTGTTACATAACAAGAGGTCTTGAGGTAGACAATTGCAGGTTGTTCAAGGATGTAACCCAGGAAATCAGGCTTCATCTCTCTTTTCAATCTACTGCCCTTATCAGGTGTTTTGTTTTTTTTTCCCATCCATAATTCATACAGGATATAAAGATTAAGGACAAAAGCAAGTCTACAACTTCCATCTATAACTCACTGGCCAGAATTATTTCTCACGTGATGATGGCAAAGGAAATAGGTGAAGTTAAGTACTTTTATTGGAGCACACTGTAGCTCTGAACAACAAAAAGTCAAGGTTAGAGGGGGAAGATGCTGGCAACTTTGTAGAGTCTACCATACAATCTTAACATATTATGTTTTCACTTAATCTTCATTTTTCAGCACAATGCTTCTCACTAACCTTATGTCCAAGGCATTTGGAACCTCCTTATTTCAAAATTTCCAAAAATAACCCCCCATCCTGACAAAGGAGGGACAGCTTCCTGGTTGCCTGGGATATGGGGAAGAATATGGAGAACAGCTTAAGCAGCCTTTAACTATTTCCAAACAACCCTCAAGCTTCAGTCTCAAGCTTCATCCTTGTCTTCAGAGGTACTAAGTGCCTGTTTCCTGTACCTTTCTGTTTGGTATTTGTGCTGGTTTGAATCTATGGTGGACCCCAGAAAAGCCATGTCCTTTAATCCTCATTCAATATTGCTGGGTGGGAGCATTTTGATTGTCCCCATGGAGATGTGACCCATCCAACTGTGGGTGGTAAGTTTTAATTAGATGATTTCCATGGAGGTGTGTCTCCACACATTGAAGGTGGAGTTGCTTACTAGAATCCTTTTAAAAGAGGAAACATTTTGGAGAGAGTCCTTTTTTGTAGAGCCACGAGAAAGCCAGCAGATGCTGCCATGTTCGCCATGTGCCCTTCCAGCTGAGAGAGAAACACTGAACATCATCGGCCTTCTTGAACCAAGGCATCTTTCCCTGGATGCCTTAAATTGGACATTTCTATAGACTTCTTTTAACTGGGACATCTTCTCAGCCTTAGAACTGTAAACTTGTAACTCATAAAATTCCCCTTTTTAAAAGCCATCCCATTTCTGGTATATTGCATTCTGACAGCTAGCAAACTAGAATAGTACTATAGTTCTGTAATCACTGGGATTATATATTTTTCTGCTCTGATAATTTCTCTATTTTCCAATTTGGAACCATTAACATCTCATCAGCTGTGCCTACTTTTCCATTCTTTTTGTCCCTGTAGCATTTTTTTTATTATTATTCTGCAGACTTTATTGAGATATATTTACCTACTGTACATTCAATCCAAAGTATATACTTAATGTCACACAGTACCATCACCTAGTTGTACAATCATCACAATGTTAGAACATTTTCACTGCTCCAAAAAGAAAAATATCAGAGAAACACACACAAAAAGAAAACCCCAAACACCCCATATCCCTTAAACCCCACTATTTTTGATCCCTAGTAGTAGTGCAGTATACCTGTTACTGTTGATGAAAGAATATTAAGGTATTGCTGTTAACTATACTCCGTAGCTTGCAATAGGTAATTCTCCCCCATATATCACTCGATTAAATCTTTGAACAAGTGTCAAACATTTGTACTAGCTTATGCAAGAACTTATTTATATTTGTAGTGTTAATTAATGACATTCATTACTCTTAAGCAACCAAATTCACCTACAATACAGTACTATTATTTATAATCCCAATAACAAGCCACCCTCACTCAGCCTTATCCATTTGCAAACATTTAGGTTCAACCTTGTTAAAAATTCTGTACATATTAGGTAACTGTTCCCCCTTCTCTAGTTTCTGTCTAGAAGTCTAGTTACCCTATATTTTATGTTTTAAGACTCTGAGTTTACAGATTTTAGTTGATATTAGTGAAATCATACAATATCTGTACTTTTGTGTCCGACTTACTTCACTCAGAATTATGTCCTTAAGGTTCATCCACGTTGTCATATGTTTCAGGACCTCATTATGTATACTGCTACATAATATTCCATCGTATGTATATACCATATTTTGTTTATCCACTCATCTGTTGATGGACACTTGGATTGTTTCCGTCTTTTGGCAACTGTGAATAATGCTGCTATGAACATTAGTGTGCAAATGTCTGTTTGTGTCCCTGCTTTCAGATCTTCTGAGTACATACCGAGTAGTAGAACTGCTGGGTCATAGAACAACTCAATATTAGTTTTCTGAGAAACTGCCAAACTGTCTTCCACAGTGGCTATATACCATTTTACGTTCCCACCAGTAGTGGATAAGTGTTCCTATTTTTTCCACATCCTCTCTGACACATGTAGATTACCATTTAATAGCAACTATTTTCATAGGTGTGAAATGATGTCATGGTGATTTTGATTTGCATTTCCCTAATAGCTAATGAAGATGAATATATTTTCATGTGCTTTTTAGCCATCTGTAGTTTCTCTTTGGAGAAATAACTCTTTATATCTTTTGCCCATTTTATAATTGGATTGTTTGTCCTTTTACTGATGAGTTGTAGAATTTCTTTATGTATACTGGGTATCAAATCCTTATCAGATATATGGTTATCAAATATTCTGTCCGATTGAATTGCCTGCCTCTACACCTTTTTGACAAATTAATTTGATGCCTGGAAGTGTTCAATCTTGAGAAGTTCCACTTTTCTATTATTTCTTTCATTGCTTGTGCTTTGGGTGTACTGACTAAGAAGTGACCTCCTATCACTAGTTCTTGAAGATATTTCCCCGTAGGGATTCTATGGTACTGGCTTTTACATTTAGGTCTTTGATCCACTTTGAGTTCATTTTTTACACAGGGTGTGAAGTAGGGGTCCTTTTTCATTCCTTTGGTTATGGATATCCAGTTTTCTAAGAACCATTTATCGGAAAGACTATTCTGTCCCAGTTCAGAGGACTTGGGGTCCTTGTCAAAAATCAATTTACTATAGATCTGAGGGTCTATTTCTGAGCTCTCAATTCGATTCCATTGATCAATATGTCTATCTTTGTGCCAGTACCTTGCTGTTTGTTTTCCTTTAAGGCATGCACTTTTATTGAACTGGTCTCAAGTTGGGAGCTAAGCCCTGGCTGCCTCTGCAACATGACCAACTCCCAGGGAGACCAAAAGCCTTCATATATGTAAAGTTAGGGGATAAAAAAGGGGGCACGATGGCTGACATTTCCAAAAAAAAAAGGAGTAAATATTAAGGCAGAAGTTTTTTTGAAATTTGGATGACACATAATTTACACGAAAGCAATGCTATCACCCCCTCCAGTGTGACTGTGGGTGACAACTGGGCCATTCTTCTTAGGGAGAAGTGGGCAGCTTCTGGGAAGGCAAAGAATGTCCAGTAACAATACATTTCATGGTATTAGGAATGACTATTTAAAAAAAAAAAGTACAATCAAAGTCCTTGGGCAATTTGTAGAACTTTGGGGACACTCCAAACGACTGCTGTCACCTTCACTGTTTCAGTTTTTAAATCCTGAATCAAGCACCAAAAAGCAACAACAACAACAAAATAAAGCCATGCCAATCTTATCTCATTTCCTGTGCAAGTTAGATTCTGTTAAAAAAGAGTAGTACCATACTATTTTGACCACTGTAGTTTTATAATAAGCTTTAAAGTCAGGAAGTATAAGTCCTTCCACTTTGTTCTTCTTTTTTAGAATGTTTTGGCTATTCAAGGCCCTTTTTCCTTCCAAATAAATTAATAACTAATATTTCCAAATCTGTAAAGTAGGTTGTTAGAATTTTGATTGGTATTGTGTTGAATTTGTAGATCAATTTGGGTAGAATTTAGATCTTAATGACATTTACCTTCCTATTCATGAACAGAGAATGATCTTCTACCTGTTTAGGTCTTCTCTGATTTCTTTAAGCAATTTTTGCAGTTTTCTTTGTAGAGGTTCTTTAAATCCTTGTCTAAGTTTATTCATAGATACTTGATTATTTTAGAAGCTACTGTGACTGGAATTTTTTTTTCAATTTCCTCTTTGGTTAGTTCAATACTAGTGTATAGAAACAAAGTGTATTTTTGAACCTTAATTTTGCATCCCATCAATTTGCTGATTTTATTAGCTCAAGTAGCTTTGTCATGGATTTCTCAGGATTTTCCAACACAGGCTCCTGTAATCTGCAAATAATCAGAGTTCTACTTCTTTCTTTCTAATTATGATGCCTTTTATCTCTTTTTCTTGCATAATTGCTCTAGCTAGAACTTATGGCACAATGTTGAATAACAGTGGTGACAGTGGCATCCTTGTTTCGTTCCCAATCTTAGGGGGAAGGCTTTCAGTTCTCTCACCAATGAATATGATGTTGGCTGAGAGTTTTTCAAATATGGCTTTTATCATGTTGAGGAAATTTCCTTCAATTCCCACCTCAAAGTGTTTTTATCAAGAATGGATGCTGATATGGGTTAAAAATAAATAAATAATGGGGGAACAAATGTTAAAATAAATTTAGTAGATTGAAATGCTAGTGATCAATGAAAGGGTGGGATAAAGGGTATGGTATGTATGATTCTTTTTCTGTTTTCTTTTTATTTCTTTTGCTGAATTGATGCAAATGTTCTAAGAAATGATCATGATGATGAATATACAACTATGTTGATTGGTTTTATTAATAAAAAAGTTTTAAAAATTTTTAGGAAATAAAATCTTGAAACATAAAAGGCTTATATACCCCCAAAAAAAAACAAAAAAAAGAAAAAGAATGGATGATGAATTTTGTCAAATGCCTTTTCAGCATCAAGTGAAATGATCCTGTGAATTTTCCTTTTAATATTAATGTAGTGGATTATATTATTTATTTTCATATGTTGAACCACTCTTGCATACCTGGAACAAACCTCACTTGGCTGTGGTGTATAATTCTTTTAATGTGCCATTGGATTCAATTTGCAAGTATTTTTGTTGAGAATTTTTGCATCTAAATTCATTAGAGATTGGCCTGTAGTTTTCTTGAAGTATCTCTATCAGGCTTTGTTATTAGAGTCATGTTAGCTTTGTAAAATGAGTTAGGTGGTATTCCTTTCTCCTATATTTTTTGGAAGACTTTGAGCAGGCATGGTGTTAGTTCTTCTTGGAATGTTTGGTAAAATTCCTCTTGTCCTGAACTTTTGTTTGTAAGGAGGTTTTTGATGACTAATTGAATCTCTTTGCTTCTGATTGGTTTGTTGAGATCTTCTATTTTTTCTCAAGTCAATGTTGTTTGTGTGTTTCTAAGAAATGGTCCATTTCAACTAAGTTGTCTAGTTTTTTGGCATACAGTTGTTTATAGCATTCTCTTATGATTTTTTAAAAAATTTTTTCAGGGTCCATTCTAATGACTGCTCTTCTCATTTCTTTGATTGTATTTATTTGCATCTTCTCTCTTTTACTTCGTCAATCTAGTTAAGGGTTCACCAATCTTGTTGATCTTCTCAAAGAACCAACTTTCACTCTTACTGATTCACTCTACTCTTTTTTGGTTCTGCAACTCATCTATTTCCACTTTAATTGTTGTTACTTATTTTCTTCTACTTGCTATGAGGTTAACTTGCTGCTCTTTCTCTAGTTTCTTCCGTTGTTCAGTTAGGTCTTTGGTTTTAGCTCTTTTATGCTTTGTAATGTAGGTGTTAAGAGGTATAATTTTCCTTCTCTACATTGCCTTCATTGCATCCCGTAGGTTTTTTTTTTTTAATTTTTTATTAATTAAAAAAAATTACAAGAAACACAAACATTCCCAACACATACACTCAGCAATTCACAATATCATCACATAGTTGCATATTCATCATCATGATCATTTCCCAGAACATTAGCATCACTTCAGAAAAAGAAATAAAAAGACAACAGAAAAATATAACAAACAGAAAAAAAATTTTTTACATGCCATACCCCTTACTGATCCCTTTCATTGATCACTAGCATTTCAAACTAAATCTATTTTAATATTTGTTCCCCCTATTATTTATTTTTATTCCATATGTTCCTCTCATCTGTTGACAAGGTAGATAAAAGGAGCATCAGACACAAGGTTTTCACAATCACACAGTCACATTGTGAAAGCTATATCATTATACAATTACCATCAAGAAACATGGTTACTGGAACACAGCTCTACATTTTCAGGCAGTTCCCTCCAGCCTCTCCATTACATCTTGGATAACAAGGTGATATCTACTTAATGTGTAAGAATAACCTCCAGGATAGCCTCTCGACTCTGTTTGGAATCTCTCAGCCATTGGAACTTAGTTTCATTTCACTCTTCCCCCTTTTGGTAGAGAAGGTTTTCTCAATCGCTTGATGCCGAGTCTCAGCTCATTCCAGGATTTCTGTCCCATCTTGCCAGGAAGGTCCACATCCCTGGGAGTCATGTCCCACGTAGACAGGGGGAGGGTCGTGAGATTGCTTGTTGTGTTGGCTGGAGAGAGAGGCCACATCTGAGCAACAATGAGGCTCTCTTGGGGGTGACTCTTAGGCCTAAATTTTAAGTAGGCTTGACCTATCCCCTGTGGGGTTAAGTTTCATATGAACAAACCCCAAGACTGTGGGCTCAGCCTATAGCTTTGGTTGTCCACACTGCTTGTGAGAATATCAAGAATTCAACTTGGGGAAGTTGAGTTTTCCCCCGTTCTCACCATTCCCCGAAGGGGACTTTGCAAATACTTTTCCACTCACTGATCAAATCACTCTGGGATTCATCAGGGCATCACCTGGACAAACCAACAAAATCTCATGTCCTATACAA
>PVIY010013892.1:0-31067 GCA_004026745.1 Myrmecophaga tridactyla | reverse complement strand
TTTTTAAAATATTAATTACCATCTATTTTCAGCACACGCAGTAATGACATTCTTTTGTTCTTCCTCATGCAAAAACATTTTTTAAATTTGTACATTTAGTCACTATCACTATACACTCCAGGCATTCCTAGATTACACCATCTCAATCTTTATCGTCTATCTTTCTTTGTGATTTCATTTATGCCCCAGCCCTCCTCCCTCTATCATTTTCATATGCAGCTTCATTCAGTGTTTTAACATAATTGTATTACAGTTAGGTAATATCGTGCTGTCCATTTCTGAGTTTTTATATTCAGTCCTGTTGCACAATCTGTATCCCTTCATCCCGTAGATTTTGATATGTTGTATTCTCGTTTTCATTGATCTTGAGATATATACTGATTTCCCTTGTAATATCTTCTTTGAACTCCTGTTTAAGAGTGTGTTGCTTAATCTCATTATTAAGACTTGTTTTGTGCCCCAGCACATGATCTAACCTGGAGAATCATTAGCACTTGAGAACAATGTATTTCCTGTTGTTTGGGGGTGCAACAATCTATATATTTCTGTTAGTTCTAATTCATTTATTGTATTATTTGGGTTCCCCATTTCCTTACTGATCCTCAGTTTGTTCTATCTATTAAAGAGAGTGGTGACTTGAAGTCTCCCACTATTATAGTACAAATCCCACATGGACTGTTCCACTCGGTTTAGCCACTGTTTGCCTCATGTACTTTGGAGCACCTTGCTTGGGTGCATAAACATTTATGATTGTTATTTCTTCCTGGTGAATTACCCCTTTTATTAATACATAGCATCCTTCCTTGTCTCTTCTGACATCTTTGCACTTAAAGTCTATTTTGTCTTGTATTGGTATAGCTATTCCAGCTTCCCTTTGGTTACTACTTGTATGGAATATCTTTTCATTTTTAATAATGCAATTTTACTGAGAAACATTCACACAGCATAGAAACCACGTGGAGAATATAATCACTGGTTCACAGCACTATCACATAGTTGTGCATGGAGTCCCATGATAAAATCTAAAACATTTTCATTACTCCAGAAAAGAAAAATTTTAAAAATAACCCTAATCCTCCTATATTTCTTATCCACCCATATTATTGACCCACAGTACTGGTGTGGTACATATGAAAATATTACTCTTAACTATATAGCCCACAGTTTGCCAAAGGTACATTTTTCCCCTACACCCCTCTATCATTAACTCCTATAACAGTGTTGCCTATCTGCTCTAGTTCATGAAAGAACCTTTTTTCATTTGTATAGTTAATCGTAGACAAAGTCCACCACAAGATTCACTGTGCTTTACATTCCCAAGTTTTAACCCCAACTTTCGTTCTGGTGACATACATGACTCTGAACAACCCCTTTCCACCACACTTACACACTATTCAGCACTGTTAATTATACTCCAATAATATGCTATGGTTACCTCTGTCCGTCTCCAAACATTTAAGTTCACCCTACTTAAACATTCTGCATATATTAAGCAACCGCTCCCCATTCTGTAGTCTCATTCTATATCCTGGTAACCTATATTCTATATTTTATGTCTATTAGTTCACATATTATAATTAGTTAATATCAATGAGCTCATGCCATATTTGTCCTTTTGTATCTGGACTTATTTTACTTAACGTAACGTCCTCAAGGTTCGTCCATATTGTTGTATGCTTCAGGACGTAACTCCTTCTTACTGCTAAATAATATTCCATCATATGTATATACCACATTTTGTTTATCCATTCATCTTTTGATGGAAACTTGGGTTGTTTCCATCTTTTGGCAATTGTGATTAATGCTGCCATGAACATTGGTGTGCAAATCACTGTTCGCATCCCTGCTTTCTGATCTTCCGGATATATTTCAAGTAGCAGGATTGCAAAGTCATAAGGCAACTCTATATTTAGTTTCCGGAGGAAGTGCCAAACCATCCTCCACAGTGGCTGTACCATTTTACATTCCCACCAGTGGTGAATAAGTGTTCCCATTTCTCCATATCCTGTCCAACACTTGTAGTTGCCTGTTTGTTTAATAGTGCCCATTCTAATAGTTGTGAGATGGTATCTCTTAGTGGCTTTGATTTGTACTTCCCTAGTAGTTAGTGAAGCTGAGCATCTTTTCATGTGCCTCTTAGCAATCTGTATTTCCTCTTTGGAAAAAATGTCTATTCATGTCCTTTGCCTATTTTTTAATAGGGTTGTCTTTTTGCTGTTGAGTGGTAGGATTTCTTTAAATATACTAGATATCAAATCCTTATCAAATCTGTGGTTTCCAAATATTTTCTCCCATTTAGTAGGCTGCCTTTTCACCTTTTTGACAATGTCCTTTGAAACACTGAAGTATTCGATTTTGAGGCGCTTCCCTTCATTTTTTCTTTTGTTGCTTGTGCTTTGGGTATAAAGTCTAAGAAAGTATTGCCTATTGCTAGATGTTTCTCTATATTTTCTTCTAGGAGTTTTTTATGGTAATGGGTCTTATGTTTAGGTCATTGGTACATGCTGAGTTAATTTGTGAAAAGGGTGTGAGATAAGGGTCCTCTTTCATTCTTTTGGTTATGGGTACTCAGTTCTCCCAACAGCATTTATTGAAGACTATTCTGTCCCATTGAGTGAGCTTAGGAGCCCTATCAAAAATCAATTGACCATAGATCTGAGGCTATATTTCTGAATTCTCAACTCAATTCCACAGATCAATATGTCTATCTTTGTTCCAGTACCATGCTGTTTTGACCACTGTGGGTTTACAATATGCTTTAAAGTCAGGAAGTGTAAGTCCCCTACTTTATTCTTCTTTTTAGGATTTTTTTTTTGCTATTTGAGGGCCCTTACCCTTCCAAATAAAATTGATAATTAGCTTCTCCATTTCTGCAAGGTAATCTGTTGGAACTTTGATTGGTATTACATTGAATCTGTAGATCAATTTTGGTAAAATTGACATTTTAATGACATTTATCCTTCCAATCCATGAACACAGAATGTCTTTCCATTTATTCACGTCTTCTTTGATTTCTCTTATCAATGTTTTATAGTTTTCTATAAAAGTCCTTTACATCCTTAGGTTTATTCCTACATATTTGATTCTTTTAGGCACTATTATAAGTGGAATTTTTTTCTTGATTACCTCCTCAGTTAGCTCATTATTAGTGTATAGAAACACCACTGATTTTTGCATGCTGATCTCATATCCCACCAATTTGCTGAACCTGCTAATTAGTGCAAGTAGCTTTGCTGTCTTTTTTCCCCTGGATTTTCTAAATATAGGACCATGTCATCTGCAAATATCGACAATTTTTCTTCCTTTCCAATTTGGATGCCTTTCATTTCTTTTTCTTACCTAATTGCTCTAGCTAGAAATTCTAACACAATGTTGAATAGCAATGACAGTAGGCATCCTTGTCTTGTTCCCAACCTTAAAGGGAAAACTTTCAATCTCCCACCATTGCGTATAAATGGTAGCTGTGGATTTATCATATACACCTTTTATCATCTTGAGGAAGTTTCCTTTGATTCCTACCTTTTCAAGTGTTTTTATCATGAAAGGATGTCAAATGTTTTTTCTGCATCAATTGAGATGATCATGTGGTTTTTCCCTTTCAATTTCTTAATATGGTGTATATCACATTAATTGATTTTCTTGTGTTGAACCATTCTTGCATACCTGGAATAAAACCCACTTGCAGTATATAATTCTTTTGATGTGCTGTTGGATTCTATTTGCAAGTGTTTTGCTGAAGATTTTTATATCTATATACATTGGAGAGACTGGTCTTAAGTTTTTCTTTTCTTGCAGTATCTCTATCTGGCTTTGGTATTAGGGTAATATTGGCTTCATAGAAGAGTTAGGTAATGTTCTCCCTTCAATTTTTTTGAAGAGTTGAAAAGAAATGGAATTAATTCTTTTCGGAATGCTTGTAAAATGCCTGTGAAGCTATCTGGTCCTGGGCTTTTCTTTGTTTGCAGGTTTTTGATGATTGATTTGATCTCTTCACTTGTGATTGGTTTGTTGAAGTACACTATTTCTTCTTGAGTCAGTAGGTTGTTTGTGTATTTGTAGGAATGTTTTCATTTCATCTAAGTTGTCTAACTTGTTGGCATACAGTTGTTCGTAGTAATCACTTATGATCTTTTTTTATTTCTTGGGGGTCTATGTAATGACCCCTCCCCCTTTGCTACTGATTTATTTGTAGTTTCTCTGTTTTTGTCTTGTCAGTCTATCTAAGGGTTTTTCAATTTATTGATCTTCTCAAAGCGCCAACTTTTGGTTTTATTGATTCTCTCTACTGTCTTTTAATTCTTCATTTCATTAATTTCTGCTCTAATATTTTTATTTCTTTCCTTCTACCTGTTTCAGGATTAACTTGCTGTTCTTTCTCCAGTTCTTTCAGTTGTTCAGAAGGGTCACTGATTTTAGCTCTTTCTTCCTTATTGATGTAGGCGTTCATGGCTATAAACTTCCCTCTCAGCACTGCCTTTGGTGAATCCCATAAATTCTTATATATTGTGTTCTCATCTTCATTTGACTTGAGATATTTACCGATTTCTCTTGCAATTTCTTCTTTGACCCACTGATTGCTTAACAGCACTTTGTTTAATCTCCACATAGTTGTATATTTTCCAATTCTCCATCTGTTATTAATTTTGTGTGGAATATCTTTTTCTTTTTCCTTTCAACCTATTTGTGCCTTTGGATCTAAGATGAGTCTCTTGTAAATAGCATATAGATGGATCATATTTTTAATCCATTCTGCCAATCCCTGTGTTTTGATTGTGGCATTTAATCCATTTACATTCAAGGTTATTACTGTATAGGCAATTCTTGATTCAACCATCTTGTCCTTTGGTTTATATCTGTGAAATTTATTTCTCTCTTTTTACCTTTTAAGTTATTCTTACTAATATTCTTCAATTCTTTATCCTTCTCCAGATCTCTCTCTCCTGACTTTTTTTTTCCCCAACTGACAGAACTCCCTTTAATATTTCTTAGAGGGCAGGTCTCATGTTAACAAATTCTCTCAGCATTTGTTTCTCCGTAAAATTTTAAACTCTCCCTTACTTTTGAAGGACAACTTTGCTGGACAAAGAATTTCTGGCTGGAAATTTTTCTCTTTCAGTATCTTAAATATATTATACCACTGCCTTCTTACCTCAATGGTGCCTATGAGTAGTCAGTGCTTAGCTTTATGTGGCTTCACTTTTCTCTTCCTGCTTTCAGAATTCTCTCCTTCTCTTCAGCATTTGACATTCTGATTAGTATTTATGTGTCTTGGAGTGGATCTATTCTATTTGGAGTTTGTTGGGCTTCTTTGATTTGCATATTTATGTCTTTTATAGTTTTTCCAAATTATCCCCTCAAATAGTTTTCCTAGCCCTTTTCTCTTCTTCTTCTGAGATACCAATGGATTCTAATATTTACGTGTTTCATGTGGTCAATCACTTTCCTGAAATCCAATACAAAGTTTTCCATCTTTTTCATCAATTGTTCTTTTGTGCATTCAAATTCAGTTGCTCTGTACTCTAGTTCATTAATTTTTTTTTCTGTCTCTTCTAATCTATTGTTGTGTATTCCTAGTATATATTAAATTTCATCTACAGTATCTTTCATTTCTGTAAGATCTATTTTTCTAGTTATTTTTCAAATTCTTCTTTATGCTCTTGTATATTCTTGATATCTCTTTAGCCATCTCACTGAAGTTATTTAGGAGATCTGTTTGTACATCTTTGATTACTTGTTACAAACCGTTTCTCCACCTTTTTACTTTGATCATGTGGCTTGGCCATATCTTCTTGCTTCTTTACATGCTTTTTGGTTTTTTGCTGGTTTCTTGGAATTTGATTATCTTGATAAAATGATTTTGACATTGATTTCCCTGGCTTGTCTAAGATTTTTAGTTGCTTGGTTTGCACTGAAGGTCTCCTTTGACACCTGGTTTGTCAGTAATTCCCAGCCAAATCAGGGCCAGGGCCTAACACAGGAGGTGCAACACTTTACAGAAATATGCTAGAAGATGGACAGAAAAGCAGCTTGCCAGACTGCACTTTCCCAGTCTTTGCAGCAGCAGGTGCTCCCGGGCCATCTTTTCCCCACAACCCCAACTCTCCCCAATTACGGCAGCCTGCTGTGCAGAGACCCAATCAGGGAACAATCCAGTCAAGGCTGCAGGTCTCCATGCATACTGGACGTCACCAGCTCTGGGGGGTGAGGGGTTGGGCACTATGTACCCTGGCAGCGTTTCCACTTATGGACACAATGAGTCTGATGATTCCGAGACTCCTGCGTGGAAAGACTACTGGCTGTGGGACTGACAGTATACCTGGCTATGGCCAGGAGTACACTGCTTTTTGCTGGCCAGCAAGGCCCATGCTGGTGTGCACCCATGGGCGTCAGAATTTGGGAAAGGATACCTGACGCTGCAATGAAGCTCCCTCACCCCTGCCTTTTCGCTCAGGTACACAGGAGTGCCCTGGGCCTCCATGGAGAAAGGATCACGGCAGCAGGACCCAGAGGGTCTCTCTCACTGGCACTTGTCAGATTGGTTTATGAAGTGCCTAGCCTCAGCAAACCACATATGAAGACATTAGAGTGTAATGGGTCCCAGTAGGGAGGCTTACCTTGGCTGGGTCACACTATTATGCTATAGGCTCATAAGTTATCAATACATAAGAGCTTTAGAAATCAATCATTTCATGTATCTCCATACCTGAAAGAAAAGCATTCATAATCAGGTAGAAAATCTGACAGCCCATCTTTATCTCAGAAACTATCCAGGCTGATCCCATCATGCCTCATGTCAACACTTACTTGTCACTACTAGGTCAAGCTTCCTAAATTACCCATCTTTGTATGAATCTCACATTGCTCTGTATTTTACGTTAAAATCCAATTTCTCATTCTTCTCTCCTTCCAAACCCTTCAGCTATTCCTCTAAAATTCCTGCTCACTGATCAATAAACGTTTTACTTTTTAAAAAACTCTCTTCTGCTTTCCCTTAGCTCTTCCTTGACAACATTAATTCCCTTGTCCATTCACATGGGGACATTTTTTCTCTCACACTCCTCATTCGTCCGAGCCAGAAAGGAAAATACCCTCCCCTTTGCTTCTCATTTTTGTTTTCAGGACTTTGCTCTTTTCCTCTTACAAAACAACTTGCTCCTTAGAGGTAAGCTTCGATATAACATTATACATGCCTGGGCTATCACTCACTGTTGCCACCAAACAGCCCTATGTTCACACTTATGGTCACACCTTCACACATTCTCATTCAAGGAAGCTCCTGGTTCACTGTCTTATATAACCACATCAATCACGATGTTACTAACTCCAACTCAAGTGCCTGTTCCCACAATAAACCCTCTACCTTGTTGTCACCAGAAACAGAAGGAGAATGGGACAGAAGCAATATTTGAAGAGATAATGATCAAGAATTTTCCAAAACCAAAGAAAGACACTAAGCCACAGATTCAAGTGCTGAGACATAATCTAGACATATAAAGAAAAACTCATGCAAACACATCCATAGTACAACTCCTGAAAACAAAGAAAATTAGAAATTTTATAAAGCAATCAGACAAGAACTCTGTATTTTCCACATGATTTTTCTGTAAACCTACAACTTCCCTAATGAAAAGTAAATTTAAAAGTTTTTTTTTTAATGCAGTGGGTGGGGAAGGAGATACAGTACTCTTTTTTATTTAATTTTATTTTTATATATTTTTGATACATTACTCTTAAAACAGCAATAAGACTGATAGCTAACACATCAACAGAAAGGAGGTATCTAAAGACAATGAAACGCCAGCCTACAATTCTATACTCAGTCTAAACATACTGAAATGAAGGTAAAATACTTTACCAGACAAATAAAGATTGAGAGAAGTGCTGAAATACAATCTGGGCACACACCAGCAGACCCACACTAAACAAAATACTCTAAGAAGTTCTTCTGGCAAAAGGAATTCCAAATAGAAGCATGCAAAGCTGGAAGGAAAGAAGATGGAAAGGAGAAATATAAAGGAGATCTAAATGAATACTGACTATACAAAACAGTATCAATGTCTTGTGGGGTTAATAGATATATAGAATTAAAATAAATGACAAGTAGATAAAGGATAAATATCCCAAGGTCCATGCACAACCTGAAAAGTGATAAAACAATTTATATTTGACTTTAATAAGGCAAGGATGCATGGTATAATCTCTAGGGTAGCTACTAAAAGAATACAAAATAAATGTATAATTAATAAGATAATATAGTGGGAAAAAATGAAATGATAAACAATGTTCAATTTATTCAAGAAAAGAAAAGAAAAATGAACATGGAACTGGTGAGAGAAACAGAAATCATATTAATTTTTTTAACAGGAGAACTTACAATTTTTATTCTATCTACATTGGTGTTTATGAACTTTTTATCATCATGCATTTCTCTCTCTCTTTTTTTAATGTTAAGAATAAAATATATTCAGGGTGTGAGGGTAGTTGAGTGGTAGAATTCTCACCTACCATGCTGGAGACCTGGGTCCAATTCCTGGCCCATGGACTTCCCAAACAAACAAAGAAACCAACAAAACCAAATAAAAAATACAACAAATGGTGGAAAAAGATGAAATGTGACCCTGCCATACAGCATACAAAAAAAAAAAAATTAGAAAAAAAAGAACGTATATACAAAAAAGTAATAAATTTCAAAGCATACCACAATTAGTCATAGAACAGATTTCAGCATTTGGAATGGGTTACAGTTCCACGATTTTAGTTTTTCACTTCTGGTTGTTCCAAGACATTGGAGACTAAAGGAAATATCAATATAATGATGCAGGAGAAAACAGGTTTTTTTTTGTTTTTTTTTTTAAATATGGAATGCTTCATGAATTTGCATGTCATCCTTGTGCAGGGGCCATGCTAATCTCTGTACTGTTCCAATTTTAGTATATGTGCTGCCGAAGCAAGCACATCATATTAGTTTTAAATCCAAATACATCATAAATAAATTGACCATATATAAATGGCATATAAACATACCTACTAAAAACATTATCAAAATTTATAGGAGGCAGTCAAGAGGCTATCCTGGGGGTTATTCTTATGCATTAAGTAGATATCACCTTGTTATTCAAGATGTAATGGAGAGGCTGGAGGGAACTGTCTGAAAATGTAGAGCTTTGTTCCAGTAGCCATGTTTCTTGATGATGATTGTATAATGATATAGCTTTCACAGTGTGACTGTGTGATTGTGAAAACCTTGTGTCTGATGCTCCTTTTATCTACCTTGTCAACAGATGAGAGGAACATATGGAATAAAAATAAATAATAGGGGGAACAAATGTTAAAATAGATTTAGTTTGAAATGCTAGTGATCAATGAAAGGGAGGGGTAAGGGGTATGGTATGTATATATTTTTTGTTTTCATTTTATTTCTTTTTATATCATTTTTTATTTCTTTTTCTGAATTGATGAAAATGTTCTAAGAAATGATCATGATGATGAATATGCAACTATGTGATGATACTGTGAATTACTGATTATGTATATAGAACGGAATGATTATATGTTAAGAATGTTAAAAAAAAATTAGAATCCCTTTAACATTTTAAATGCATTTTAAAATACTGGGTCAACTTAATACCAACTAAGGAGAAAGACTATGAAGTAAGATATTAGAGGGACTTATAAATGTGACATTCCAATAAAAAATTAGGCATCTACTGAAAACAACACTCGTAAGTTGCTGTAGGCCATCATGAATCCAAGCCTTATTAACAAATGCCAAATAATAATGCTGGTGTTGTCATTTACACGTTAACATTTAATGAACCAGCTTACTTCCATCCAGCTCTCAGGCCTAAGACACAAACCAGGCTTCATCCTAGGCCTGTCTGCTCTGTCTACAGATCCAAGGAAAGTTTCTTCTTTTGTAAGGCTTTCAAAGCAGCGCTGAAAGCCCTTTCAGTAAGGTCTGCACACACACACAGTCAGTTTTAAAAGAAGACTCAAATACACTGATCAGGGCTTACTGCTACAAGGCAGCAGGATGAGAGTAGACTCTCTCACAGTGAGAGTCTACTGTGCGCCAGGCATTGTATGATGCAACCAAGCCTGGAGAAGGAGCAGGCCAGCTGGACAGGGGCTGCAGGCACCAGCTCCTTGAGGCACTGAAACATGACAGGAAGCCTAGTTTTCAAGTATGGAGAAGTCAGGCCTGAACATAGAACTTTTTATATGTTAACTAGAAATTGCAACTATCCAATAGGAGAGCAGTTTCATATTGATTGTAGTGGTGGATACATAACTATGTGATTATACCAAGAGCCACTGATTGTACATTTTGGATGGATTGTATGGTGTATGAATAAAACTTAAAAAAAAAACTTATTGTTGACTTTGAAAACATATGGTCTTTATAAAGAATGCACAATAACAACAAATACATATTTATATATATAAATTGGTACCATTTCCACTGAAAAAAAAATTTATAGGAGGCAGCTGTCTTTAGAAGGAATTTAAAACCATCAATGCAAGTATTACTGATCTAAGTATCAATCTCAAAAAGTTAGAAAAATAACAGCAAATTATTCTCACCTAAAGTAAAAGAAACTAATAAATGTAAGAGAAGTAGTCAATGACGCAGGAAACAAAAGTAGAGCAAATCAAAGATTTATAAAAGTGATCAATAACTACAAGATCTGTCAATTAAAAAAAAGAGAAAAATAATACCAGGAATGAGAAAAGGCCTACAAAGCTACAGATGACACTTAGCCAGAGAAGAGCCTCCTGGCCCCTCCCGTCAGTATATTCCATTGCTTATACTTTCATAGAACAAAGCTCCTTTCCTTGAGGGTTTTATCTCACATTACCAACATGCATATTTGCGTTCATTAATTTCTGTGTCTCCTGCACTAGCCTATGCTCCTTAAGGAGAGGGATCACTCACCACTGACTACTACTGTGCTAGCACATGGTAGGAAATCAATCCATGTATTTAACAAATACTTAGAGTCCCCACTATGTGTCTGATACTGTAGTGGGTGCTGGGAATGCAATAATAAACAAAATCAACAAAATTCTATGTCCTCATGGAGTTTACACTCCAGTGGAGGGAGAGACAAACAAGTAAAATATATTATTATGTTAGACAGGGATAAACAGAAATAAAGTGGGGAATGGGGATAGTTAGTACATGGTTGGAAGAACTACAATTACACTTCACATTTAAATTTAAAGTCAGATGGTCAGGCAAAGCCTTGCTGAGGTGAGAACAAACCATACACACCAGGCAGGTTTGAAAAACAGCTGAGAAGCCAATATGGAAGGAGCAAAGTTACTAAATGAAGGAAGGGGAGAGTAACAGAAGATAGAAGGTTTGAGGCAAGGTTGGCAGCATAATGTATAGTCTTTAGAGCATTATTGTGACTTTGGCTTAAAATGGGGAGCCAATGGTTTGGCCCAACAGTTTGGGCCACTGTTTATATTTTTAAACAATCACTCTGGTACAGTGTTGAAAACAGACTATGAGGGGAAAGGGTAGAAATAACAAGTCCAGTTATGAGGCTACTTGAATAACCCCAGCAAGAGATTATGGTTGCTCGAACCAACATGGTAGCAGTGGAGGTGGGGAGAAATGGTTAGATCCAGGTAGAGCCAGCAGGACTTGCTGACAGACTGGATGGGCAGTATGAGACAAAGAACATAGTCTAAGATGACACCAAAGTTTTCAACCTGGGAGGCTGGAAAGAAGAGTTGATATTTTCCAAGTTGGAAAAGATGGTGGAAAGAGAAGGCTTTAGGGAAAGATCAAGAATTCAGTTGTGGATATAATAACTTTGAATTGCCTTTTATAAACCAAAGTGGAGAGGTCAGATAGGCAATTGGTATGTAAGTTTCCAGTGTAAGCTGGAGATAAAAACTTGGGAGTTGTCAGCAAATGGATGGTATTTAAAGTCCTGAGACTGAATGATATCACCAAGTAACCTTTGATAAATGAATCAATCAATGACTAATAAATACATGATTATTAACCATAAGAGTTGTCAGGAATGATAAAGTACTATAAAACTGTTAACTTAAGCTTCTGTTAGACTGTACCACAACTGTGCTATGTGCTTTGCGTTATAAGAAAAATCTTTCTTTGCTTTCAATTATTCTCATACAGCACCTGTGGGGAAATATTGCCCAGTCAGAATTAAGGCAACCTATTTGTTTTCCCTTAACCGGCACCATAAATTACCTACATTTTTCCTTGAAATGAGTGCTTTCCATGTCTTATCAAAACCTGGCTGACACCAGAGCAACAGCAGGGGTAAATATGGGGGGAGGGGACAAGAGTTAAGGGGAGGTTTAGATGTCCTATTTGGTGAGGGTGTGTTCATTGGTTATCTTTCTCTTGGGAACAATGAAATTACCTAAAATTTAGAGTGTTGATGGACTCTGGACTTTGGGCATTTTACATGATACTTAATGAATGCAGGTGCTGAAGGATACACTGAGAAGCAGACTGGCGAACGATGCTGTATACGTATGATCGAATATTGTGCTGTTACAAAAAGGAATGAAGTCATAAGGCATGCAATGATGTGACTGAACCTGTGGGACATTTGGTGAAGCAAAATAAGTCAGAAACTAAAGAACAATTATTGTATGATCTCCTTCAGAAAAAGCTTATTAAAAAACGGGCCTAGATTGTAAACTCTTATAGCAAGCACATTAAGTCCGGAGTGGTAATTATTATTTCTGGATTTTGAGAGGTTGTTTTACATATGCATAACCTGGTATTTAGAGATAAGAAGGAAGCTGATCAGGTCGGGACTGAGGTAATTCAGAACACAGAGGTAAGAAGACATTGTCTATATTTTAGAACCACAGTTACTCTGTGATCAAAAGGAGAAAGATTTATTCTGTGCAGAACCTAAATTCTCTGTAGTACATAATCTAACTCAATCTGTCCGGGTAGCTCATTTGAACAATCAAAACACAGGGAGCCCTGAATGAGGGCCTTTAATTCTGTATAGCTTAATGTAATGCCTGGATACATCCTAGAATATATTAAGCAAATAATCAAAAAAGTATTGGCAAGCCCCTTTATGGATGGGAGAAAAAAATATGGAACTATTAAACTTTACCACCAGGGAAACCCCTGAAACTGTGAAAAACATTAGGGACACCCAAATCCATAGGTCAAGCCCTTGCTCTTGAGGCTTCCTCTTGTGAAGTTTATGTATATAGCAGAGAAGCTTAGCCTACCTATAGGTATGCCTAAGAATTACTTCTGGAGGACCTCTTTTGTTGCTCAGATGTGGCCTCACTCTCTCTAAACCCAACACTGCAAGTGAAATCACTGCCCTCCCCACTATGTGGGATATGACATCCAGGGGTGAAAGTCTCCCTGACGGCATGGGAGATGACTCTCAGGGAGAGTCCGGCCCTGACATCATGAGATCAAAACTTCCATCCTGACCAAAAAGGAGAAAAGAAGTGTAACGAACAAAATATCAGTGGCAGCGAGTGTTCAGATACAGTCGAAAGGCTACTCTGGAGGTTGCCCTTGCACAAGCTTTAGTTAGACATTACTACTTAACTTGCCGAACCCCAACCAAAACCATTCCATCAATCCTAAAGAAACCTAGGGCAATAAATGAGACTCTACAAAGGATAGGCACTAGGGTAACTTCAGAAACCTACAACCTCCAGATGGGTCCCTGGACCAGGTAAGTCCTGAAACTTAGAGGGCCCAGCCTCTCTAAACATCAGCTAGCTCCATCTCACTACCCCATATAACTGACAGCCCTTCCAAAATGAAAAATTTAGAATGGCCATAGTCTAAATACCTCTAAAGAGTGGGATAGAAAGATCAAAGGTGATGGCAGAGTTATATAGAGAAGGTAGGGTTTAACAAACAAATATGACTGCTGAAATCATTAAATTGGTATTTCTTTTAGTCTCCAGTATCTTACAGCAGCTAGAAGTAAAACACCTATAATTGTGGAATTGTAACCCATACCAAACTCTGAAATCTGTTCTACAACTAATTGTTGTGTTGTGCTTTGAAATGTATTGATTTGTACGAATGTTATTTTTCACAAAAAAGAAAAAAAAAGTTGTGATGATAAAACAATATTTATTCCTTCTATCCTCCTGTGTTCTGGGGCAGCTAGAAGGAAAAATCTGAGATGATGGTATGGTAGCCCATGACAAACTCTGGGATCTGTCCTATAACTACTTATTGAAGAGTGCTTTGAAAACTATTGCTTTTTTCCTTCTTTGCTTTGTATATATGTTATCTTTTACAATTAAAAAAAAGCTAAAAATAAATAAATATAAGAAATAAAAATAAAAAACCTGGCTGACAAAAGTGTTCTTTGTGGAGAGTTTGAAAAAATCCCAACTACTCTTTTTTTAAAAATATTTTTATTGTAAACAACAAACAACATACAAACATTCTTGACATACAAACATTCTTGACATGGCTACAATCAATGGCTCACAATATTATCACATAGTTGCATATTCATCTCCATGATCATTTTTTTTGAACATTTGCATCTCTCCAGCGAAAGAAAGAAAAAAGAAAAAAACTCATATATGCCATACCCCTTACCCCTCCCTCTCACTGACCACTAGTATTTCAATCTACTCAATTTATTTTAACCTTTGTTCACCTTATTTGTTTATTTCTTACTCATATTTTTTACTCATCTGTCCATACCATAGATAAAAGGAACATCAGACACAGGGTTTTCACAATCACACAGTCACACTGCAAAAGCTTTATCATTATACAATCATCTTCAAGAAACATGACTATTAGAATATAGCTCTACAGTTTTAGGTACTTACCTCCAGCCACTCTAACATACCATAAACTAAAAAGGGGCATCTATATAATGCATAAGAGTAACCTCCAGGATAACCTCTCGACTCTTAGCCACTGACACTTTATTTTGTATCATTTCTCTCTTCCCCCTTTTGGTGGAGGAAGTTTTTGCAATCCCTTGATGCTGAGTCTCAGCTCATCCTAGGAATTCTGTTTCACATTGTCAGAGGTTTACACTCCTGGGACATTTGAGTTGTCCCACGTAGAGGGGAGACGGCAGTGAGTTCACTTGCCATGTAGGCTGAGAGAGAGGCCACATCTGAGCAACAAAAGAGGTTCTCTGGGGGTGATACTTAGGCCTAATTTTAAGTAGTCTTAGTCTACCCTTTGCAGGGATAAGTTTCACAGGGCAAACCCCAAGATTAAGGGCTCGGCCTATTGATTTGGTTGTCCCCACTGCTTGCAAGAATATCAGGAATTCTCCATATGGGGAAGTTGAATTTTTCCCCTTTCTCACCATTTCCCCAAGGGGTCTTTGCAAATACTTCTTTATTCACTGTTCAAATAATTCTGGGATTTATCGGGGCATCACACTAATCTGGACAAACCAACAAAATCTCATGCCCTATTCAAGGTTCCATGTACTTATGGTGTTCAATTAAACTGTCCATATAAGTTAAATTAGGAAATACACAAGTCAAAAAATAAATTTTGTACCAAATAAACATTTCTTGCTTTAGTCTCATACAGAAAGTGAAGTTTTAAAATATGAATGACCATCTATTTTCAACACCCTGCAAAACACATTCCTTTGTTCTTCCTCATGCAAAACTGTTTTCAATTTGTACATTTAGTTACTATCATTGTACACTCTAGGCATTCCTAAATTATACTATTTCAGTCTTTATCATCTATCTCTCCTTCTGCCAACCACTCATTTCTATGGGTTTGATTCCTAAGCATCATCAGAAAGTTATTGCCTTTGTACAGTATTTTCTCTCCAATTAAAACTGCTTGCACAGAGTTTCATGTTGGTGTTATGTCTTGGTAATTTCTATAGGGAACACCATAAGAACTCCGTTACTTAATTTGCTATAGAAATATTGTTGAAGACATATTCTATGTATCTCTCTCTCCTCTCTGTGAAACCCTACCAGAGAGATTTCTTTTATAATTAATGGGAAAAATTTTGCTTTCCCTGAAAAGTTAAAAGCAATGTTTCTTTTTTGGACAAGACTCCCATGAAGTATAAAATGTTTGATTCCATTTATATAACATTCTAGGGAAAGCAAAACTATAGTGGAAAAAAAGCAGAAAGGTGGCTAACTCTGGGATGTTGGGGGTGGAGCCTGATGAGAAAGAGGCATGATGAAACTTTCTGGGGTGACAGCAATGCTGCATTAAGGTTTCTCAACATGTTACAACTGATGAAGAACTTAGATAAATCTTTGCTGTTAGGAGTTATCTTGTGTGCTGAAGGATGCCTGGCTTCAACCCACCAGATATCAGTAGGTACTGCCATCCCTTCCCCCACCCCAAGTTGTGCTCACCAAAAACATTTCCATACATTGTCAAATATCCCCTAAGGGACAGAATCACCCCAAATTAAGAATCATTGACTATATCTTGACAGAGTTTTGGGTTACACAGGTGTATGCACTTTTCAAAACCCAGAGAATAAACATGTGAAATTTGTGTATTTCATTGTATGTATATTTTAGCTACACACTCACACACAAATCTAAACAAGTAATGCTCTCTAGTTAATGATATGCATGCTGCAGTATTTAGGGGGAAGTGGTAGTGATGGTACAGGGGTGAATAGCTTATAGGAATGTGACAATGGGAGTACTGTAAAATGTTAATTGTAGAATCTAAGTGGAATACAGACATTCTCCATAAAATTCTTTTAACTTGATTCCAAGTGTTGGGGAAAAAATTACCACAGGAGAGGAAAGAGAGAGAACATTGGAGACACAGAGAGTAAGTAGCTAAGCAGACCCAGAGAAACATGAAAACTTTAGCAAACTGTAGGTGATTTTTAACAGCTGGAGTATATAGTGTGTCAAGGCAGGAAAGGCTGATAGAAGCCAAATCATGAAAAGACTTAAACACCAAGTAAATGAATTTCAACTAGCATATGAAAGCAGTAAGCATTTTAGACTACATTCTCATAGCCATATGAAAGGCAGAAGGGTGTGAAACTGAAAGATGATGAGGGCCTGAGTCAATAGGAATGAGTGTAGAGGCGAGAGAGTTTAGACTAAAAAACCATCAAATTAGTAAAATCAATAGGACTTAATCATCAATTGGATTTGAAATGTGGAGATAAGGAATAAAGCAAAGACAGATTTTTGTCTTTCTGGGGGCTATTGGTCACGGGGGATGTCTCACTTTGTAAAATGCTGGTTTAAGTAAAATGACTAATTATGTGACATTCTAATAATCTAACATCCTTGAAGCCTGGGATTCAGATATTAAAAGAGATTAAATAAAAACTCTATAGACCTGAATTTGAATTGGTAGTGTCAGTATAAACTTACGATGGATTTTTATCTTTAAAAAAATATTTTCTATATCTGAAACAATGATCAACTCAGTAGCAAAAATACCCAGATTGTGATCTTCTAATTCCATCTCTCATTTAAAGAAACCAGGGTTCCTTGGAGAAATGGTTGATTTCAGGCAGGGGGCAGGAAATGTACAGGATGAAGCAAGAACATCTGGTCATACAGGGTAATAAGAAAGCTACTGAAGGCTATTAAATTCATGTTAAAAAAAACCTCCAGTATCAGCCAGAATAATTTGAGCATTAAGGATAACTGCAATGAATTGAAACGCATGAAAATTGTTTAAATTCCATAAATTCATAATGATACAAACTAATTACTAGCAGAAATTCCATGGAGCCAATTCATTATTTTGAAAGCGGCAAGTAACGAGAAAGAACTATGTATTTACCCTGCCTTTCCTATATAATCTGTATCGCTGGATAACCAATTAGTAGATGAAGGGAAATTTCTCTTTATATATGTATTCCAGCTATTAAATGAAGAATGAATGACAGAGTATCACCATTTTGCAACACCTAATAAATTAATGGATTTAGACGTTGAGCATCAGATGTCAAGTAACATGACAAAAATATGTAATCTTGCCAAAAAATCAAATTTCTAGATCCAACTACCTATTTCCCAGACTGTAGGAAACTATAAGACAAACAACCAGGTTTCTTTTTTTTAATTTTTTTAAAATTTCTGCATATTTTATTGGGGTTGTGACTATATGCAAACATGTCTTGGCATAGAGACAATCACAGAGACAAATGGGTACCTGCCACATTTACCTGCTTTAAATTTTTTTTTTTCTGGTTTTCTACATAATTTTCTTAAGGATATTTTTTCTTTTCATGATTCATTATTCTTCAGAGAGTGATAACCTGGTTTCTTATACCAATAAACTGCAAAGGGAGGAGAGATGGACGGAGAACTTGTAGATTAAAAGGTATATCAACTCAACCAATTACATTGTGTTCTTCTTTAAATACTTAGTTTTCTATTTTACAAACTAAAATATTTTACTAAAGTAAAATAAGCATGGATGACATTTATGAAAAAACACATAGGATATTTAATATTAAGGAATATTATTGGCTTTCTTTAGAGGTGATAATGGTACTACAGTTAAAATTTTTTTTAATGAGTACCTATCTGAGGTACAGACTGAAATAAGAAATGATATTTCTTCAAAATAATAAGGGGATGTATAAATGAAACAAAATAGATCAAAAGTTGATAATTGCTGATATAATAAATACATGAGGTTTATTACACTATTCAGTTGTCTTTTGCATATTGTATGTTTGACATTCTCCATAGTAAAAAAGTTTTTAAAGTCTCCCACGAAAAATCAAAACTTCAAGTCTATGTCTGGATAGACCTGAATCTGAATTTACCCTATCCAAGCTGAGATTTCTTTCTTTTTCTTTTCTTTTTTTTTTTTAACATGGGTAGGTACCAGGAATCTAACCTGGGTCTCTGGCATGGCAGACCAGAAACCCTGCCACTGAGCCACCATGGCCCGCCCCCAAGCTGAAATTTCATTTTAACATAAAAATTGTCCTAGATTCAAATGCAAAATAATTAACTCCATGGGGACAGTTCTACCATCAGGGAACAAGACTCCCAAAGAGGGGCAAAAAGCACAGCTGAAAATAAGCTCACGATAAAAAATTACAAATCAAAGAGGGAAACTAAGTAAACGCAAACAGGAAAATCCCAAGAATGGAAATAACAGACAATCTAAAAGTGATTAGGAAATTCTTGTCTAAAGTTTTTTTGAGAAATGAGAAGGAATAAACCTCAAAAGAGGGACAATTTCTCTATGAGAGTGGAAAATAAATAATATGAAAATAGCAATGGAGAGCAAAAAGAATGCTGACGCCACCCTTTTGGACCTGATGGTACGTGGGCTGTGAGAAAATGAGTAATCACCATTAAAAGGCAGTGTTCGGGGGTGCAAGGGTAGTTCAGTGGAAGAATTCTCGCCTGCATGTGGGTTTGATTCCTGGTCCATGCACTTACCAAAAAACAAACAAACAAAAATTCAACAAATGGTGCTACAATAATGGGATACTCACATGGAAAATAATGAAATGTGACCCTGTCATACAGCATACAAAATAAAAAGGCAGTATTCATGGGAAAGAGGTAAGTTTCATGGGAAAGATGGGGTTAAGGCCTAGGATATCCTTACATTCTTAGGATGTGGGGTAATTTATTAACAGTGGATATAGAGGGAAGGGCTAGCAGAGATAACAGCAAAAAAGCAATTAGTATCAGAAGGAAGTAAGGACAGCTGACAAAGTTTAAAGACGGCGCTGAAGACTTACACACAACTCTAACCTCTTTAAGAGATGGTACGAAGTTCAAAAAGTAAGCAAGAAAAGTTCTAGCAGACCACCCTAATGCTCAGCATTGATATTCCTTCAAGCTCTGTGTTTTGGCAGCCCTAAAAACTCTCACATGCATTCAGTATTAGAGGGAGGCTTTGAAGTTTATTTTGGCACAAAAAGCCACAAAGAACTACAAGGAAATGAGTGATCACATTCATATCATATCAACCCAAACCAACTCATATGGATTTTATCCATATCATAACAACCAGACTTCTTAATGTCTATTCTGATAATTGAATGGCATTCTCTTCTTTTTCCCTTTATGGCGGTATCCAGAATTTTGTGTTTGAGAAGATCTGGGTTGGGGTACACTGCTCTAATAGGAACATAGCTCCTATATGACTACTGCAGCACAATTACAAGCAGGTAATGCTCCTTTACATGAACAAGTAAAGGAAAAATCAAAGGGTCTATATACAGTGCAGCAGTTCTAAAGAAGGGAACTCAGTTTGTAAGTTACTGGAATGTGATATACCTAAAACAGAATGGCTTTTTAAAAGGAAATTTATTAAGTTGCAAGTTTACAGTTCTAAGGCTGTGAAAATGTCCAAATTAAGGCATCAAGGGAAAGATACCTTAACTCCAAAGAAAGGGCCAATGAAGTTCTGGGTTTCTCTCAGCTGGAAGGGGACATGGCAACATCTGTAAGCTTTCTCTCTTCACTTCATACGGCTTCCTTGGGGGCATTTTCCTTCTGCTCCAAAGGTCTCTGGCTACATGGGCTCTGTTGGTTCTGGTGGCTCTCGTGGCACTAAAGCTTTCCCCAAAATAGTTCCCTCTTAAGGGGCTCCAGTAAGCAACCCCACCTTGAATGGGTGGAGACACATCTCTATGGAAACCATCTAATCAAAACTTACTACCCACAAATGGATGGGTCATATCTCCATGGAAACAATCAAAAACATTCCACCTAGCAATATTAAATGAAGATTAAAGGACATGGCTTTTCTAGGGTACATAACAGCTTCAAACTGGCACAGGAACTAATAACTTCCTGAAAATTCAGAGAAGTAACATTCCTCTAAATAAAACTTACTATCAGAAACAAAAGAACATGATTTATGGTCCACCAAAATTCATGTTTTCTCAGCAGTAGCCAAGATATTAATATGCCAAGATGGGCTCTTGCATATATATGAAGCTTTCTTTTGAGGTTTTACTGCTGACGGCATCACCTGTCATCTGAGATTCCCAATATGGCCAATAACAGATAGAAATTGGGGTACAAGGCTAAATATCTACCACAGTGCTACTCAAAACACGGTCCATGAATTGGTAAATATTCATGAAAAAGCATGATACATTTTGTATGATCTCAACCACATAAAAATGTATGCTCAGTTGTGTGTATACACATAAAGGACCTAGCAGGATATGTCAAACTGTAAACTGCTTGCGATTCTGCATGACTTTTTGCGTTCTTTGCTCCTTGTGCTTTTAAGTTTTCTATATTGCACAATTTAAAGTTTTTAAAAAATAAATGTTATTTTAAAAACCCTAAAAAAAAATGGACCATGGACCAGTTTGGATCACTTACAGGTTTGTGCTGATTTGAAAGGAAGTATGTCCTTAGAAAATCCATGTTTTAATCAAAATCCCATTTCATAAAGGTAAAAGAATCCCTATTCAATACTGTATGTTTGAAACTGTAATCACATCATCTCCCTGGATGATGTGATTTAGTCAAGAGTGGTTGTTAAACTGGATTAGGTGACGACATGTCTCCACCCATTTGGGCGGGTCTTGATTGGTTTACTGAAGTCCTATAAAAGAGGAAACATTTTGGAGAATGGGAGATTCAGACAGAGCAGAGAAGGCTGCAGAGAGTCTTCCAGCCAGAGACCTTTGGAGATGAAGAAGGAAAACACCTCCTGGGGAGCTTCATGAACCCGGAAGCCAGGAGAGAAAGCTAGCAGATGATGCCGTATTCACCATGTGCCCTTCCGGCCGAGAGAGAAGCCCTGACTGTGTTCACTATGTGCCTTCTCACTTGAGAGAGAAACCCTGAACTTCATTGGCCTTCTTGAACCAAGGTATCTTTCCCTGGATGCCTTTGTTTGGACATTTCTATAGACTTGTTTTA
The DNA here is from genome assembly GCA_004026745.1 of Myrmecophaga tridactyla. Classification (NCBI taxonomy): domain Eukaryota; kingdom Metazoa; phylum Chordata; class Mammalia; order Pilosa; family Myrmecophagidae; genus Myrmecophaga; species Myrmecophaga tridactyla. Next base: position 9,215 of record PVIY010013892.1, on the reverse strand, counting down.
ATTGGGACATTTTCTCGGCCTTAGAACTATAAACTAACAACTCTTATTAAATTCCCCATTTTAAAAGCCATTCCGTTTCTGGTATATTGCATTCCAGCAGCTGGCAAACTAGAACAAGGTTCATGATGAAGTATCTTCAAAAACAGAATAAATATTTTCCTTTGCTTATGTCATACTTATTAAAATATGACTTTATGTGTATTGAAGCTATTAAATTAAATGCAGCTTGTATTTTGTTTAAAAGCTCATTTTTACTGTATTTTATTAAAATATTGATCACAACTGATAGGGAGAAAAACAGTGGTTGATTACCACAGTCTGAGATGCAGTTATATTAGATTCTTAAACACTGGACCTAAGTGCCCACTTTCAAAGGGTGCAAGCAATGCCAAGTCTTTCCATTATGTTGTTAGTAAACTGAAGGCTCCTTGTAGCCCTCAGTTGGCTGTTGAGGAAGGTACTGCTTGTCATGAGGGGCTCTGATGGGTAAAGATTCAACACGTAAATCTTTTATGAGTTTATCCTCATTGATCCATTACGTAAATCAGAAGGCACCCAAAGGAGACAGTTCAGAAATGTATATGTGTGTACTAAAGTGCATCAGCTATAAATACTGTGATCCTGGACAGAGCCCCAAGTTCCACCACACAAAAGGTGGTTCTTGATGGTTTCTTGAAAAAAGAACAGCAATATTCAGTTTCATCATAACTAGTATAATATTTGTAAATTCACACCTCATAAACAATTAAGAATGGTTCATGTCACCTTTAAATGTCCTGAAATTTCAATCAAAACAGTAAATGTCTGCAGAATGGATACATTGCAAAATTCCTGAAAATTAAAGTACAATAATGAACAATATAAGTTTTTTTCTTTACATTTCTAATGAGGCAGTTGTTTTTGTTTCAATATCTTATTATGGGATTATATGTTACTAGTGCATAAAATACCATGCTGTGTGATACAATAGGTATAAAAAAAATCCTTTAAAAAAGATGCAGTGAAACTAGCTATTTCTATAGACTTTTTATCAAACCTATTTACTTATAATTTAACATTATTAGCTAATTTATGGAAGTAATCTTTATATTATATTTCCTTTTAATCTATTTACATATGATCAAATGAATGTGTCAGCATCTTTTCAGTAAAAGACACACCATGTCTGAATGCACCAAGACAGTGGACGAAATAGGGGTAAAAGAAGTTATTCCAAAGAGATAAAGACCAAAAGTGGTGTGGCCATTCCACTTTCACTTAAGAGTGTAAACACTCATATATTGAGTTCTGTTTTGTATCCATAATTGATAGTGAAGTGCTACCATCACTGAATGTTAACTGTGTAGATGTACTGGATAAGAGAGAAATAAAACCACCAAAATTTAAGGGGCATTTACATACAAAATGCACAGAAATAAGCACAAAAGCAGAATTCTTTTAAAGAGTACTGAAATTTAATACGCTAAAAGAAGTAGATGTTCAGTATTTCATGCATAAATAGTTGTTTTACAGGCACCCCATTAAGTAGCACTTTGTATTGCTAACACTGAAACACTAAATATAACGATCAAGAAACAGGTGAACTAGAACTCTCATACATTGCTTGCAGAAAACCTAAAATGGATATAGCCACTTTGGAAAACAGCTTGATAACGTCTTACAAAATTAAACATACGCTTACTAATATGATCCAACAATCCTACTTCCAGGTATTTACCTAAGAGAAATGAAAACCTATGTTCACACAAAAACTTGTACACAAATATTCATAGCAGCATTATTCACAATAGCCAATAGGTGGAAACAACCTAAATGTCCATTAACTGGGTGAATGGATAAATAAACTGTGGTATGCATATCCATACAATGGAATTCTATTCAACAATAAAATGGAATGTACCGGATACATGCAACCAAAAGCACTAAGTGAAAGAAGCCAATCACAAACACTACATTTGTATGAGTCCACTTATATGAAGTTCCAGAAAAGGTAAAACTACAGTGGCAGAACGCAGATAAGCAGTTGCCAGGGTGGGGGCAGAAGGCAGGGGAGTGGACTGACTGCAAAGGGGCATAAAAGGCTATGGAAATGTTCTGTTGTGACTGGGATAGTGATTATAAGACAGTGTACATTGTAAAACTTATAGGATGATACTTAAAATTGATTAATCTTACTGTATGTAAATTATATTTCAATAAAAGGGCTACATTTTCTCTTCTTTAAAAAAAAAAAAGAAACGGGTTCGATTCCCGGTGCCTGCCCATGTTAAAAAAAAAGAAACAAGCAAATATGTGCATCAAGATGTTTTCTCAGCAAAATGAGTAAATCTGCACTGAACAATGACAGCAGAGCTTGTTGTATTTAAAAACTATCACTTATATCTCTAATGATATGGAAGACCAATGCATTTTTCATCACACCTTAACAAATCCACAGATACTGTTAACATGCAATTTGAAAGTGATGGCTGTATGAAGGAAGAATTCTTATTTTTCAGTTTTACAACCAACAAATGAAACTACCTCTAACTATATAAAACAGTTCATGTATTTGAAATACACTGCCAAAAAAAGTGGTCTGGAATTTTATATAAAAGAACATTCTGGTGGTAGAATACTCACGTTTCAGGCAGGAGTCCTGGGTTCAATTCCAGCACTATGCAGCCCCCCCCCAAAAAAAAATTAATAAAAAAAAATTATGTTCTGATGGCACAGTTGCAGTGATAAGAAAACATACGGAGCAATTCCCCAAAATATGGAGTTTGCATCAGAATGTAAATCAACATATTTTTGTTGACAAAATCTTGGTACAAAAAAGTCAGTTGAACTAAACAGAATGTTTAGTGTCACAATAAAAATCATGAAAAGGTAACTGTTAAAACATCAGAGCATACCCTCTTTATTATGTGATAATAAGCAAGTATAATATATGCAAGTATTAATGATTTAATGCTAAAACAATGTCAAAATGGATTGCAAAAAGATAGCAGTGTAGGAAGCTCCAGAATCAGTTCCTTCACCAAAATAACTATTGAACTAGCAGCATCCACAAAAGAGCTGGGTAAAGAGGTTGGTAAATATCGGTGCATTTCAACTTCCTCTGTGGTGGCTATCAACTCCCTTCCCTAGGCTCCAGGCAGCTGTGGAGACTGTGGTCCCCATATTCTTGGAATGGCTTGCTGCTGCCAGGGTGGACAATAATGACCTTGTCCATCAAAAATCAGGGGTGTGTGTGGTCTTATGGCTGGATGGTGCTGTAGATCACCATAGGGCCTGTGCTGAGGTGACCACTGCTTCAACTCTCCCAAACTGAAACTGAAGCAACTTTACTGCTGTGGAGCTGATTTAAAGATTTTTCTTTCCTTTCCTCTCCCCATTTGGGAGGAAAATAGTATGGAAAAGTAAACACTGGATGGCCTCAGTCTTCAAGAAAAAACCAGCAATCCCTGAGGAATGGGAAAATTTCCAGAGATACTGCAAGATAAGACTCAGAATGTCCAGTCCTCAACAAAAAGATTGAATATTTTATCCATATATGGTGTTCTTGTCTCCTGTAACCATTTTTTACTTAAAGTCTATTTTGTCTAATAATAATATAGCTACCTCAGAACTCTTATGGTTGCTATTTGCATGGAATATATTTTTCCATCCTTCTACTTTTTTAGGGTCTTGTAGATAGCATATAGACTAACCATATTTTAATCTAATCTGCCAATCTTTGCCTTTTAATAGATGAATGTCATATATTTGCACTTAAGGTAATTACTGATAAGGAAGATTTACTTCTACCATTTTAGCTACCTATTTTCTGTATGTTGTACATATTTAACAACATAGTTTGAATAACACAAATGATCAGGAACAAGACTGTTCATATTCACCACTGCTATGCAACATTGTCTTGGAAGTTCTAGGCAGATAAATTAGGCAAGAAAAATAAATAAAATGCATCCAAACGGGAAAGGAAAAGTAAAACTATCTCTATTCACAGATGACATGATCCTATATAGTGAAAATCCTAAATAATCCACAAACAACTTCTAGAGATAATAAACACACTCAGTAAACTTGTAGGGTACAAGATGAACATGCAAAAATCAGATGTATCTTTGTATTTTAGAACTTCACCTACAGTATAAGACCAAAGGAACAGCGATTTTCCCCAAAACCTAAATTTTCTGTAGCACATAATTTAACTTAACCTATCTAGATAGCTCATTTAAACAATCCAACACATGAAGCCCAGAATGGGAATGAGGGCTTCTAATTCTCTATACTTTAATGTAATAACCGGATACATCCCAGAGTACGTTGGGCAGATAATTAAAAAGTAGTGACAAGGAGGGTGGTGCAAGGGTAATTCAGTAGAATTGTTGCCCACCATACAGGAGACCTGGGTTTGATTCCCAGTCCAACACTTTCCAAAAACAAACAAGGAAACAAAAGAAAGGAAAAACAAACAAAAATTCAATAAATGGTGTTGCAATAACAGGATATTCACATGGAAAAAGAATGAAATGTGATCCCTGCCATACAGCATACAAAAAAAAAAAGTACTGGCAAAGTCCCTTGAGGGACTGGAGAAAAAATATGGAACTATTAAACTTTAGCACCAGGGAAACCCCTGATATTGTCTCAAACACCAGGGACTCCAAGTCAATAGGCCAAGCCCTTGATCTTGAGGTTTGCTTTTATGAAGTTTCTTTCTGTAGTGGAGAAGCTAAGCCTACCAGAAAACCTCTCTTGTTGCTCATATGTGGCCTCTCTCTCTTTAAGCCCAACTCTGCAAGGAAAATCATTACCCTCCTCACTTTGTGGTATATGACTCCCAGGGAGAAGCCTGGCCCTGGCACCATGGGATCAACAATGCCTTCCTGACCAAAAGGGGGAAAACAAATGTAACAAAATAAGTTATCAGTGGCTAAGAGAGCTCAAATACAGTCAAGAGGCTAACGGTTACTCTTATACTAAACTCAGCTAGACCTTGCTAATTACCATGGTTGGCAAAAACCTAACCAAAACCATTCCTGTTAACCCTAAAGAACACCTAGGGCTCTATCTGAAATTCTACAAAAGTTTCACACACTAAAATTACTTTCTAGAAACCTACAACCTCCAGATGGTTCCTAGGCCAGTTGAGTCCTGAAACCCAGAGGGGCCAGCCTCTCCAGAACATCAACTAGCTCCATCTCCCTATCCCATATTGTCACCACCCCTTTCTAACATGAAAAAGTTCATAGCACAAATTCCCCTAAAAATTGGAAGGATCAAAAGAGGAGAAATTATAACAGAGAAGATAGGATCAAACAAATGAGTATGATTGCTAAATCAGTATATTGATATTTTTAAAGATTGGGAGAAGGATCAAAAGAGAAGGAGGAATTATAACAGAGAAGATAGGATTTAAACAAATGAGTATGATTGCTAAATCAGTATATTGGTATTTCTTTTTAGTCTCCAGTATCTTGGAGCAGCTAGAAGGAAAAACCTGGAACTGTGGTACTGTAACCCATACCAAACTCTGAAATCTATTCCATAACTACTTGTTACAATTCCATAACTACTTGTACATTGAAATTTATTGCTTTTTTACATATAAGTTATATTTCACAAGAAAAAATGTTTTAAAAAATCAGTTATTTCTATACATTACTAGTGAAGACTCTGAAACTGAAATTAAGAAAACAATTCAATTTACATTAGCATCTAAAAAAATATCTAGTAGTAAATTAAACCAAGGATGTAAAGACTTGTACACTGAAAACTAGGAAACACTGTTAAAGGACTTAGAGCAGACCTAAACAAGTAAAGGACAGCCGTGTTCACAGATTGGAAAATGTAATATCAAGATGTCATATGTAAGAGAATGATTAAATAAGAGGGAAGAGGTATAAAGAGAAATTCAGATTTAACAAATGATTATTAATACTGACTCATTATATAGATATTTCTTTATATATATATATATATATATGGAGGGAGAGAGAGATATTTCTTTCCAGTTTCTAGTGTATTACAATAGCTAGAAGGAAATACCAGATTGTTGAGCTGTAATCCAGTAGCCCTGATCTTTCATAACAATTGTATATCTATATACCAAAAAAAAAAGTCACCTGCCTTTGTTTGTATGGATCTACTTCTGGATGTTTTACTCTGTTCCACTGATCTATATATCTCTCTCTGACAATACTATACTGTCTTAACTAAATTACCTTTATTGTAAGTCTTTAACTTGGGTAGAATGCAGCATTAGGAGTCAATAAGAGGGGAGATAAAGGGTATGAGCATGGTGATAAACGCACAACCATGTGATGATACTGTGAACCACTGACTGTATACTTTGGATGAACTGTATAGTGTATGAATATATCACAATAAAATTACATTTGGAAAAAAAAGATGCCAATATGACACAGTGATCTATATATTCAACACAATCCTTATTAAAATCCCAGGAGTCCTTTTGCAGAATGGAAACACCAATCCTCAAATATCATATGGAATTCTAAGGGACCCTGAATACCCAAAACAATGTAGAAAAAGAAGTTCAAAGTTGGAAGATTTGCGTTCCCTACTTCAAAACTAGCTTCAAAGTTATAGTAATTAAATTACCATGGCCTGGCGCTGGCACTGTGGGATCAACAATGCCATCCTGATCAAAATGAAGAAAAGAAGTGTGACACATAAGGTATCAGTGACTGGGAGAGTTCCTATAGAGTCAAGCGGCTACTCTGGAGGTCACTCTTACACAAGCTTCAGTTAGACATTGCTACCTATCATAACTTCCCAAACCCTAACCAAAACCATTTCTGCCAATCCTAAAGAATACCCAGGGCATTATATGGGATTCTGTGAAGGTTCCATGCACTAGGGTGACTTTCCAAAAACCTAAAACCTCCCGATGGGTTCCTAGACCAGATAAGTCCTGAAATGCAGAGGGACTAGCCTCTCCAGAACATCAACTATTCTACCCCTCTATCCTATATTGTTGACAGCCCCTTCCAACATGAAAAGTTAGAATGAGCATAGCCCAAATACCCCTAAAGACTGTGTAAGATCAAAAGTGATGATGGATTTGGGCGGCTGCCGTGGCTCAGCAGGCAGAGCTCCAACCTGCCGTGCTGGAGGTCTGGAGTTCGATCCCTGGTGCCTCCTGCCCATATGCAAATTAAAAAAAAAAAAAAAAGAAAGAAAAAAAAAAGTGATGATGGATTTACATAGAGAAGGTAGGGTTCAACAAATGAGAATGAGTGCTGAACCATTAAATTGATGTTTCTTTCCGTTTCCAGTACCTTGGAGCAACTAAAAGTGAAAACCTAAATTTGTGGAATTATAACCCATACTAAACTCTGAAATCTGCTCCACTAACTGTTGCGATATACTTTGAAATTTATTGCTTTTGTGTATCTATGTTATTTATCATAAAAATAGAAAAAAAAGAGGAATATAACAGAGAAGATAGGACTTAACAAATAAATATGACTGCTGAATCATTATATTGATATTTCTTTTGCTCTCCAGTGCCTTAGAACAGCTAGAAGAAAAAAATGAAAAATCGTGGAACAGCAACCCATACCAAACTTTAAAATCTGTTCTATAACTACTTGTTAAAATGTACTTGGAAATTTATTGCTTTTTTGTATATATGTTGTATTTCACAATAAAAAACAATTTAAAAAAAAGCAAAACAACAACAACAAAAAAGTGTGATACTGGCATCAGGACAGACATATAGACAGAGCAATGGAATAGAACTGAGAGTCCAGAAACAAATTCCTACACATCCATGGCCAGTTGATCTTCAACAACCAAGTCCATTCAATGGAGAATATTCTCTTTAATAAATAATGCTAGGATGATCATGGGTTGAGAAGTCAGATTTCTCAACTAAGTAAAATTAAACATGCCACTTGATACCTATGAATAAGCTTTTTGTATTTATCTAATCTGTTTTTTAATTGTGGTAACATATATGACATAACATTTGCCATTTTTATGTATACAATTCAGTGGCATTGACATTCACAATGTACTGCTACCATCCCCACCATTTATTACCAAAACTTTTTCACTGCCCCAAAAAGAAACTCTATACCCAGTAAGCAATAGCTCTCCATCCCTTCAGCTTCTGGAAACCTATAATCTACTTCCTGCCTCTACAAATCTGCTTATTCTAGATAATTCATATAAGTGAGATCACACAATATTTGTCTTTATGCCTTGCTGATTTCACTCAGCACAATGATACCAAGGTTCATCCATCAGAACTTCATTCCTTCTCATGGCTGAATAATATTCCAATGTACATATCCATTGTATGTTTATCAATTTGTCTTTCAACAGACACAGGTTGTTTTGACTTTTTGTACATACTGCTGCTATAAACATTGGTGTACAAGTAAAAAATAAAATGAAATAAAAATAAACAAATAATGCTACGAAAACTGGAAACCCATATGCAAAAGAATGAATTTTGGCTCCTAGTTTACAACATATACAAAAATTAGCTCAAAATAGATCAAGGACCATAAAACTCTAAAAGGAAGCATAGGGAGAAACAGAGAATTTGAATAATACAATAAATGAGCTAGACTTAACAGACATTTATAGAATATTACACCTGACAACAGCAGCATACACCTTTTTCTCAAGTGCTCAAGGATCATTCTTAAGGATAGACCATATGCTGGGTCACAAAGCAAGTCTCAATAAATTTAAAAAGATTGAAGTCATACAAAACACTTTCTCAGATCATAAAGGAATGAAGTTGGAAATCAATAATAGGCAGAGGGCCAGAAAATTCACAAATATGCAGAGGCTCAACAACACACTCTTTTTTTTTTTAAACTTTTTTATTAATTAAAAAACTTAACAAAAGAACATTAATATATCATTCCATTCTACATATACAATCAGTAATTCTTAATATTATCACATAGTTGCATATTCATCATTTCTTAGAACATTTGCATCGATTTAGAGAAAGAAATAAAGACATCAGAAAAAGAAATAAAATGATAATAGAGAAAAAAAGATTATACATACCATACCCCTTACCCCTTGCTTTCATTTATCACTAGCATTTCAAACTAAATTTATTTTTTCATTTGTTCCCCCATTATTTATTTTTATTCCATATGTTCTACTCTTTTGTTGATATAGTAGCTGAAAGGAGCATCAGACACAAGGTTTCCACATTCGCAGAGTCTCATTGT
>PVIY010013891.1:0-57947 GCA_004026745.1 Myrmecophaga tridactyla | reverse complement strand
GTCATGTTGGCTGGAGGGAGAGGCCACATCTGAGCAACAAAAGAGGCTCTCTTGGGGGTGACTCTTAGGCCTAAATTTTAAGTAGACTTGACCTATCCTTTGTGGGGTTAAGTTTCATATGAACAAACCCCAAGACTGGGGGCTCAGCCTATAGCTTTGGTTGTCCACACTACTTGTGAGAATATCAAAAATTCGACTTGGGGAAGTTGAATTTCTCCCTGCTCTCACCATTCCCCGAAGGGGGCTTGCAAATACGAAAAGCCATGTTTTAATCCTAATCCCATTTTGTAAAAGCAGCCATTTCTTCTAATCCCTATTCAGTATTATAAATTTGGAACTGTAATTAGATCTCCCTGGAGATGTGATTTAATCAAGAGTGGTTGTTAAGTTGGATTAGGTGACGACATGTCTCCACTCACTTGGGTGGGTCTTGATAAATTTCTGGAGTTCTATAAAAGAGGAAACATTTTGGAGAATGAAGGAGATTCAGAGAGAGCAGAGAATGCTGCAGCACTACAAAGCAGAGCGTCCACTAGCCAGCGACCTTTGGAGATGAAGAAGGAAAATGCCTCCCAGGGAGCTTCATGAAACTGGAAGCCAGGAGAGAACGCTAGCAGATGATGCCATGCTCACCATGTGCCCTTCCATCTGAGAGAGAAACCCTGACCATGTTCGCCATGTGCCTTCTCACTTGAGAGAGAAACCCTGAACTTCATCGGCCTTCTTGATCCAAGGTATCTTTCCCTGGATGCCTTAGATTGAACATTTCTATAGATTTAATTGGGACATTTGGAGCTTCATGAAACCGGAAGCCAGGAGAGAAAGCTAGCAGATGATGCCATATTCACCATGTGCCCTTCCAGATGAGAGAGAAACCCTGACTATGTTTGCCATGTGCCTTCTCACTTGAGAGAGAAACCCTGAACTTCATCGGACTTCTTGAATCAAGGTATCTTTCCCTGGATGCCTTAGAGTGGACATTTCTATAGACTTAATTGGGACATTTTCTTGGCCTTAGAACTGTAAACTAGCAACTCATTCAATTCCCCTTTTAAAAAGTCATTCCATTTCTGGTATATTGCATTCTGGCAGCTAGCAAACTAGAACAGTCTGTTTTCTCTGGGAGGTATATAAACCACATTCCCAAGCATTTAGAGATAATATCCTGTCCACTATCTTCCCAGAAACCAGGATTTCTGTTTACAAGTTAATCAAGAGGGCTTTAATAAGCTTTTCTGTTCTAGGAGTGGCTGATTTTCCAGTCAAGGCAGCCATACATTGAATGCTTTATTTCTCACTGGGCCCACTGGGCTTGGGATTCGAGCTGCTGAAAGAGCCCGCGTTCATTCTTTCCCTGGAATTGTGTAGCTGCCCATAATTGTGTACTCCAGTGGGAATAATTGGAAAGTGATAAGGAATCTTCAGACTTAAAAGTGAGAGTTGTGGAAGATAATGTACGAAGACAGAGCATAATTTAAGAAGTTAATCTTACTGTAGAGGCAAAACTATTTGGAACTTATTTGTTGCAGCAACGAGCCTCATACCAAATGATACAAAAATGCTTCTTAGTTCAATATTCAAAATTTATTTTCTAAAATTGTTTTTATAATAAATTATCCATGTTGAAGAACCAGTTTCATGAAATTGGAATCTAATTGAATGAGGAACTTTTGCTAAATTAATTTCAGAGCTGTATTACCACCTAAGGGCCTGCTGGGAAATCTCAAGCCCCAGAATAGTGAAATTATATAAATATTCTGAAAACTAAATGAAAAAAAATTAATAGACAGTAGTGAAACACATTCCAGTGTTTAACTTTCCCTTGTATGTATGTTGCATAGAAATTTAGGAAAAGGAAGAGTTCAAGGAAGAAATCTCATAGGACTATGGCATTCAGTTCTCTCAATGTATGGGAGAGTGAAACAGATATCTTAAGGATAAGAGGGTTTACTGAATATTTTAGGCATGCCTATACATTGCTTATATTTGGTGGAGACAATCATTTCAAAAAACTGTAAAAAAGAAGGAAAATTAGGAAGGAAGAGAAAACTGTAAAATCTGAAGACAGACAAAGATGGAAAATTGCAAGCAACACCCAGCAAAGGGCCTTCGCTTAGGAAAGTGACATTTGCTGCGTTTGGAAATGGAGCCAAGCTTGTTAGAGCCTCCTTCTCCCTTGTGTTCTCCAAGTGGCTTTGCTGAACTCCACATGTCCTGATGGCCTCTGGGGGCTGGTCCAGAGCTTCATTCTATTGGACATTTCTGTCTACTGCAGCTTGGTTCGGCCAAGGCCTGCCAGCCTTCCTTGTGTGGTGGCACCCTGCAGCTGTGCCACTCCTCAGCCAATACTGCCACAAGCGCCACGAGGACCAGCCCTGCCACACCCATTTGGATCAAATTCTCTGTTGTGTAATCCTGGTCCAGTGAATCTAAAGACACAATTCAAAGAGATGATGGTTGCTGGTCCTACCATCCCATCCTCAGGGCCCTGAAATGGGGGCTCATTTCCCCTATTTGCCTTCCGCATTGTGTCCCACTCTGATCCCTCCTTGGTGAGCTTATCCTCTGACCCCTCCTCCAGGAGAGCCGTATTCACTTGTCTGTAAGTTTGGGGGGCCTGGGTGGATCTGGGAACCGTGGAAGAATGGTGCTTCAAGAGGGTGATGGTGCTTCAAGAGGGCAATGGTGCTTCAAAAGGACGATGGTGCTAAGAGGACGATGGTGCTAAGAGGGCGATGGTGCCTCAAGGAACTGCATCCTGGTCTGCATCGTACATTGTCTCCTCTCCTCTCACTGTTCATGTATAAAGTACAAAGTATGGCTCTAGAAAGCGTGAGTAATGTAGTGAGCAGGAAATCTCACACTCAGATCCCTGTGAAGCATATGGTCTCGTTAGCGAGACCATCCATGGACAAGTTAATCAAAGTGCCCAAAGCAAGAGCTACCCAAGTTAGAAGCCTATGGCCCCAACTGATCATTCTATCCCTGTGAGGGTGGCTCATAAATGCCCGGCCTCAGGTTTGTTAAATCATACAAAATGCTACAATTCACCAGTCAGGGTATTTAACATAATTCATGTGGAGCAAAAAATACCCTCAAGCACTGCTTGTGGGAGTGTAAATTGGGACAGTCTCTTTGGAAGACAGTTTGGCTCATCCGGTGCCAGAGGTCATGCACACGTCCTGTAGACCCGCAGCTCTGCTCGTGTAGGTTTAGGATGAAGCAGTGTTGGGCAAAGCGCGGCACTAGCCGGATCTCATCTGCTGCCTGTTTTTGTATGCCCCACGAGCTAATTATTTTTAAAACATTTTTAAACAGTTGAAAAAATTCAAAAGCAGAATAAATTTCGTGGCATGTGAGAAGTATACGGTATTCAAATTTCAGTGTCCATAATAAAGTGTTTTGGAACCCCAACGCTCTCACTTATTTACATTTCGCTCATATCTGCCTTAGCACAATGACATCAGCACTGAGTACTTTCTACAGAGATCATAAAAATGTTGACCATTTGGCCCATTGTAGAAAAACTTTTTGCCAACTGCTGCACTAAAGGAACACAGGTGTGTGTCAGAAACAACAGGAAACCTGATGAGGCTTTCCATAGCAATATTGTCTGTGATAGCAAAAACACTGGAAAATGCAAACCTGCATCAGCATTGCTTTGGGTAAAATGTTGTGCATTTCCACAGCAGAATGCCTACTGCAGTGTAAATTAAAACCGCAGGTGCAATAATCAAAATGAATAATTTTTGTTCACGTAATGATGAGCAAGCAAGTCAACTGAGTCACTATGCAGATATTTCTTTTTGGTTTCTAATGTGTTAGAACAACTAGAAGAAAATACCTGAAACTGTGGAATTATAGAAGAAAATACTTGGAACTGTGAAATTGTAACACATGTTATACTTTGAAATTTGCTCTATAACTACTTGTTAAACTGTTCTTTGAGATTTATCACTTTTCTGAATATATGTTATATTTCACAATAGAAAATGTTAAAAGAGCCAATCACAAAAGATAGGTATACTACAGTCTATATAAATTCTGAAAATACCCAAAGTAAACAATTCATTGACTAGGGATATGCAGATGCTAAAACAAATAAGAAAATCGTGGAATGATCCATCCCCCAAAATCATTACACTGTTTTGTTTTGTTCTCCCCAGGGAAGTTGGAGGAGGATGGCATAGGGGTAGAGCATGCTTAAGGCTTCTAAGGCCATTGAAATACCCTGTTTCTTTATTTGGCTGATGGTTACTTGAGTATTATTAATCTTTAAACTATACTCATCATGCATTTATAAACTCTGATGGATGCATAAATATTTACAATTATTGATAAAATAAAAGACAATCCCAGGGTTAATTCAGCCTCTATATTTATCAGCTCTGTAATCAGACCCTCCTTCTTAGCCCAAATTTCTGCCTTTAAATTTTAGCACTTTTGTTCAAGTTCATTTTTCTTGATGATTCAATGAAAAAGAAAAAACATAAAACAAATAAAAACCAGACCTCTTCTTTCTTAGCTACCTCCAGAGAATGGAGGATCCAGAAGTCCATTTGGGACCCCCTATGGATGATGTCATGTCTGCCTTGAGTTGTCTATGTGAGTAAAAATCTTAGGTCAAATGCATGGGTGATGGAGACACACATGCTTTAAGAGAACAGGGAAAAGGATTGGAGAAGGGCAGTGACTACATTCCTTCCAAAGAGCAACCTGCCTTCTTCTCTTTCTCCAAGTTACCTAATGTCTCCCACATCTCTTTCTACTTTCTGAACCTTGGTTTCTTAGCTCGTGGAGTGACTGAAATGATACTTTTTTGGGAGGCAGACATGAGGATGGATGAGGTTGTCATGCTCGGCAATTGTCAGCTACTTTCTTCTATCATAACTCTTGTCTTCTCTCTTTGGGCCCAGTGATGCATGTAAACAATAAAAGGGGGGGGGCACTTCTTTTTGAGTACTTGAGAGCTCTTCCTATAAGCCAAAAACCTCAGTTGATCACTTCTAGTAGATTTTAGAATTGCAGGTTAGTTTAAGGACTCCCAGATGCAAGTAAGCATGTAGAAGACAGAAGCTGGGGAATCTAGGTCATATATGATGAGCAACCATCTCAACTGGCCCTTTAACATGTGATTCTTAGCACTGGCCTCTTCTTTCTCAACAGACCACATGTGTTCAAACGGTGGGAAACTCATGCCGTGGGTGGGAGACTCTTCTCTCTTCCTAGTCCTCTGCATAGGACAGTATGGCCCCAGTATTCCTTCTCGTCTCATCTCTTCCTATTCCTCACTCATAACAAGGACCTGAACCACTAGCCGGTGGCTCCAGGAAGGACAGAGGGCAGGGCTGGGCTGTGCCTACCTGTAACAACAATCTCCAGGGCATCACTTGGGGCTGACCATTTATAGGGGCTGCCACTGAACCAACCCTAGCACAAAATTGAAGAGTGGCCAAGTCCAGTTTGGAAACCTGGAATATTTTACTCCAGATTCTGAGTTCCCTCGTCGGCTCTCTGTCCTAGAGTGTTTCTCGAATGCAATGGGAGGGAAACTAGCAAGAACATCAGATGGAGATGATGTTTAATTCTGAGACAGGGCCAAAGGTTGGAGCCTGGAGAGCAGACAACTCTGGGAGCAGGATTTAAGACAACACATTTTGGGGGCCAAGGATAAAACCCTTTATTGGGGTCCAGAAGATGTGGCTTAGCCTCTTGGCTCCAATTCCTTCATGCTGGCAGACCTTCAACAGGGGGGCTTTGCACTGGAAGACTTCTGTTCTCAGCTTTAACTCTGATGGAGAAGTTGATGAAGAGGGGTTGGGGCACTCAAAACCTGCTGGTTCATGGCCTCTTTGTGGCACCATTGTGTTTTCAGAGTTTATTTTAGGCCTGTTGTCAAAGTATTCAACTGCAGCTCAGTGGAAGGGGATAAAAGGGGAGTTTGCCATTCCCCTTGAGGGTACCGTCAAGAAAGACAAATCTGATGTAACCGTTGGTGACTGAAGGGTTCAGCTGTTCTCACTTCAGCTTGCAGGGGTTTAGAACACACAATATCATTTGTGCAACAACACACCCATGCATTTTCACTCCACTATTACTACCTTCACACTGCTAATCATTAGGGCTACACATTTGATGTAAATCAGCGGTTCTCAGCAGGGGGCAATTTTTTTTTAAAGGAAACCCCACAATTTATTGAAAACAGGAACTCTTCAGTGGCTGCGACTAAAACCAGCTTGGACACGGCTGCCTATGCTGAAGTTGTGGGAAGGCTCCTTCTCTGCAGGAGAGGGAACGTGGCACCAGGCCTCTGCTCCCACCCCAGAGAAATGGCCCAACGCTGCACCAAGCCCTTGAGGTTCTTTGCCTCCAGACTGGACCATACGCCCTCCGTTCATCCTGCCTCTTGGAAAAAGTTCTTTTATGCACAGTTTAGGATAGTCTAAGTACAAATCAAAGGTCTGACTTATCTCTTATCCCTCCTTTATCTATATGTATGTGTGTGGGAAGAGAGGTGGATGAGAGTCTGCGTATGTGTGTGTGTGTGTTCTAGTTTTCTGGCTGCAGGAATGCAACACATCAGAGATGGATTGGCTTTTAATAAAAGGGGTTTTATTTCATTAGTTCTCCAGAGGAAAGGCAGCTAACTTTCAACTGAGGTTCTTTCTTACATGGGAAGGCACAGGATGGTCTCTGCTGGCCTTCTCTTCAGGCTGCTGGGTTCCAACAACTTTCCCCGCGGTGATTCCTTTCTGCATTTCCAAAGGCCTGGGTGGAGCTGTGAGTGCTGAGATGAGGGATGCTGAGCTGCTTGGGCTGTGCTACATTGCGCTCTCTCATTTAAGCACCAGCCAATTAAATCAAACGTCATTCATTGCAGCAGGCACGCCTCCTAGCCGATTGCAGATGTAATCAGCAACAGATGAGGGTCACGTACCATTGGCTCATGTCCACAGCAACAGAACTAGGTGCCTTCACCTGGCCAAGTTGACACCTGACTAACTACCACAGTGTGTGTGCAATTTTATAAATCTGTGCACTTTCTTAAGTACCTGTGCACACAGCAGAGTGCTTACTGCCACCTGTTTTCCATAAGCAATTTTCTCAGTTATAGCTTCTACGAGTTTGCTAATTTAGACTCCTTATTGCCATATCATTAAACTAACAATAGATTATTTGGCAATATCTGGATACTTTTTTTGTCATTACAATTGGGGGGTGGGGAAGCATCTGTGGGTAGAAGCCAAGAATGCTTCTCAACATCCTGCAATGCAGAGGATAACCTCTGACAAGCAAGAAGTATCTGGCTTCAAACTGCAGTGGTGCTGAGGCTGAGAGACCCTGACAGGAACAGACCTGGTCAATGCTTTTGAGGAAATGACGTGGGAAGTGTCAGATACTGCTAAAACATATACAGGTATAGAATTATAGCTCCTGATATTGGATCTGCTGTGTGAAGACAGCATTTGGAGGTCTAATAATAGACATGATGCTTCAGCTGATATGTGAGAATGAGTGGGAATTAGGTGGGTGATGTGGCAGGCAGACCTGGAGGGTTGCAGAGAGAAGAGACGACAGGGGAAGAGGCCCAGGGAAGAGCTGATAAAGTGCAATGAATGAAGGAGAAACTGAATTAAGATCAATATATGAACGAAGATCAAAGTGTCAGAGGGAGAGTGTGGGAAGATGGGTTGGAGAAATGAGCACGAGCCGAGAGGACAGGGACTGACGGACCCAGGGAAGTTGGTGGCTTTATCTGAAGAAGGACTTACGAAGAATTTTAATAGGGTGATAAACATACTTGTATTTTAAAAACACAAATAATCCGGCTACACTGTTTTGAAAGACCTGGAGGATGAAAGACCTGAATGGACGTAGGGTTCACACCTCTTAGGTCCTCAAAGCTGCAACTGAGGCAAAAGAATATTCAATAGTACCTTGAATTAAGGTAGCATTTCTTTCAATGAAGTGAAGTAAACAGACTTGGGAGAATTAGGATGTGAAAACAAGCAATTCTGCATAGGGAAAGATATTGGGCAATCAAAGATGACTTCTGATTTTCTTACTCATGCAGTTGGGATAGTTAGTAAAAAAAAAAAAAAAAAGAGACCCTTGATAGACAAATAGCCTGATGTGTTCTAGGGGTCTGGAGATACCAAGGTGAGATGGAAATTATGCAAGGGAAACAGGGTAGAGACAACTAGAATGGTGAATAAATTCAGAATTCTTTTGGGTTTTAGAGTATCCTTCTAGTCTTTCTACCCCAGAGCTGCTCTGAGGTATAAGAGGGCTAGATCAGATTTTGGGCAACACTTGCCTTGTGCCTGAATCCTCTGCCTCAGACAGAACACTGCAAGAGAGAGATCCATGAACAATCAACCCTCCAGTTTTCATCCTCTATCACAAACCACCCCCAACAATGATGTACAGGGTTAAACAACCATTTTCTTCCACAGAAAACACAGCTTGAAGATCATCCATTGGCTTGGCTTGGACAACTGAGCCCTCAAAGCTAGCTTGGACTTGGGAAGAGGCAGAGTTACAGATATCTTGGGCTAGTAAACCAGAATCCTTGGCAGCCCCTGAAGCCACTGAATCCTCAAGATAACAGAAACTCTAACTAGTTTGGGATTCCCCCATCCTCCCCTCTGAGCCACTTTCTTTCCCAGACTCACTGAGGCAGAGGAGAGCCATGGATGGGATGTGGTCTTCAGCCCAGCTAGCCCACCACTGATCAACAACATCGTAAGATCTGCAGAAAGTATGAGCTCAGATCCCCCTGGAGGATGATTTCTACAACTATTTCTTCACAGGAAAGGGAAACAGCGCCTTCCTGAAGAATTTAGTTCTGTGTTGCTCTTGAATGGAGTCCAAGAAAAGATCTGTCTTTGTATTTATGTTTCAGACCAAAAGTGAGTGTTTTCCTCAAACTGGCATCCAATGGGGATCAAATCCACATTCAGACCAGATCCCACATCCAATGGAGGGGCTCAGACAGTGGATGGCACACAGGCAGAGGATTTCTTCATTATACCACCGGTCAAAAGCCACATGACCTTGTCTCGCCTGCACTGGCCCCAAGTGTCCTTTCTGGGGCTCGTGGGCTGACTGTCCAGGTGGGCTTCATCAGACAGTTGCCCTGTTACTCTGGGGCATCATTAAGACCAGGATGTACAGAATTTTTCTCAGAAGTTCAATATCTCTAAAGAAAGAGCTTCCCCTTTTTCTTTTGTTTGCAGACTTCTGGTTCCCACTAGTATGGTGTAGAAAGTCAAACATTCCAAATCAAACTTTCTATTAAGCACACTGTTTTTTTTTTTTTTTATTGCAATACATCCCTCTTGCATTCCCACAAGTATTTTGAAGTCCTGAGTTTCTTCAGTCTTTTGGAAGGCAAAATAGCACCCACATTGGCTATTTAATTTTGTGCAAATTTAAGGTGTGTCTTTTTTCATCATAGTTCACCAATTTCCATGTATATGCTTATACAAATATATATATGTGTGTGTATATATATTTGCATATATATATATATATTTAGAGAGAGAGGCAGAACAAGTGAGAGATTTTTTTTGTTTTTTTTTTTTACTTTTGGTCATCTGGAAATTCAGTGATGCACATTGCATGAAATTGACCATATTTCAATATTCTTTTTTGTGGTTTGAACCTTACTTTACCTTTGCCCTCATTTGAATGGGGCTTGGGTGGAGAGAAAAATAATTGTTGAGTATTTAAAATGGATAGAGGAACAGTGGAAAATTCATGTACTCTAAAAGGCAGAATGACTTGATTACAAGTTCTGTCTTTATCGCTTAGAGACTATGTGCCTTTTTAGGGGGCAGGGACGCTTAACAATTGGTTGGCTTCCCGGAAACTGCCTGGGTAACACCTACTAACAAGCAAGGATCACAACCTTTGGGGTGAGTTTTGCCTTTCTTTCTTCCTTTTGTAGGGCACAGCTGGTAAAATAACCCAGACTTCTCCCACATCTTGTTCTCCTCTCTCTTTCAAACGCATTTTGCCCCATTAATTTTTATTTCATTAGATTCTGGCCATTCCCGAGACTAAATGAATAATGGTGAGAGCCTAAGTTTAGACCTAGATTTAGTGATATCAGAAAGCTTTCATGGACCTCTAGGCTCAGCCCCAAGGTCCACCCCAGAGGTCAGCAAACTTTTTCTGCAGAGGGACAAAGATCTTAGGTTTTGAGGGCCACTTGATCTCTGTTGCAATGATTCACCCCTGCTAGATAGTGTGCCATAGTGTGACAGCAGCCGGAGACACACTATGAATGTGTGCCATTGTGTACCAATAAAACTTTATTTACAAAAATGGTTAGGGGGCCAGATTTGGCCAAGAGGCTGCAGATGGCGGACTCCATGCTCTCAAGACCATCTTGCGACACTTACATGTATTAGGTGGTTAGGGATCTTGCTAATAATAAAGTGGTATTTTGCTGTCCTTTGTTGTGGTGCTTAAATGAATCCATCTGCAGTCTCCTGGAGGCTACAGTCTTGATAAAAATCAGGTGTGCGTGTGGACTGACTTCAGCAGCATTTTTATACCATTGGAGATCTTTCTATGTGCTCTGACATTTCTCAGTGCAACAAAGGGACAGATGATTTAAGGTTTTTTCAAGTGACTTCCGCTTGCAATTTCCTTGTACAGGAGCCACGTTAGAAATATTCCTAGTTGTGATATATATATTTTTTTCAATTCATGTTTCTCTTGGACAATCCAAATCAACAAGTGAGAGACTTCAAGGGAAGTCTCTGGAGTGAACTCAGGGGACTGTGACCCCAAGACTCTGCCCTTCAGTTACCCCACTCTGCCTCCTAGTAGAGGAAAAAACCCCGATTTAGCAGCAAGGTCACCACCCACCCTCCTACCTGGCACTTTTCTCTTCTCTGCCAGCACCATCCACAGCCTGATTTTAAAGATCATGAAGATGAGTCTGTAAAAGAGATGGCTTTGCCAAAGTTCCTGCAGCTAAGAAGGGACAAAGTGAGACTCTAATCTGGAACACATTTCCAGGCACAACTTCCAAACACTCTCTTGAAGCTGCTGTTCCCCAGTATTTTAATAACCAGGCCCCTCCCAGAATTAAAGCAGTCCCCTGGACACCCTATTTGCCCTTTCCAGCTAACTTGAGAGAGCCTCTTACTGCCTTATAAAGGAGAAGGATATTGTAGTTTGGGTAAATAATTCGTCTTCTCCTTCCAGACACATCGACATAACACTGTAAGAAAAGCAACGTGGAAATTTAGTTTCCCTTCAAAACACTTGCTTTAACTCTAACATCCAAGCTGAAATCATATGCCCCCCAAGCTGCATTTAGGCTGAGGTCATGGGAAAGCTCATCGCCCATGGTGATCCCCACTGGTCAAGACCCTAATATCTGGGTGAAGTCTGCCTGCAATTCCAGGTAACTCCATCATGCTGCCCCTTCCCTTTATTTCCTTTCCAAATCTTACTAAGACCTAACCAGCTTCTTTCCTTGTTTTAGACATTGCACATCTCTTCCAGACAGAAACCGACAGAACTGACCCACGCAGTGGACATGGTATATCAGGCCCCAGCACTGCTGTCTGGGTCCCTTCACAAACTGATGACCACAGAGGAAGCCTAACAACTGCTTCCTTTTCCATGCAGAGCTGTTTTTCCCACGATGCAGGCTAAATGAACACACCTGCCTTGCTGGAAAACAAAGTCCCACCTGGTCTCCAAGCCAGTGTCTCTCAAAACCCAAGTTTGGAGCAATCCCTTAAACCCACAGTGTGATATTTGTCTATAGGTAGCAGATGGGCTCAGGAGTACAACATTTGGTGCCAACAGAAGTCAACAAGTCCGCCATGCTGTGTGACCACGGATGAGACAATCTTCTTAAATGTTTTCTACTTTGCAAAATGGAAATAACAATGAACCTCATAGGTTTTACAAAATGATGCAGTGAGAAAATAAAATGTGAAACACACTTCACTGAGCAGTTGCTAAAGGTATGAGCTCCTGTTCTTGCTGTACACGAACCTATCATGTTCATTGTCCATTAACAATGCTAATTTTGATGCTAACTCTGCATCCAGAGCTTCTGTGGCCCTGTAGTTCTATTGAGCTCCCCAGAATGGATGGGAGCCCCAGGACTGTTGAATTATGATGCCTCCTTTCCCAGGAAGCCACTGGCACACAAGATCAGAACTGACTGGGCCATCTGAAATCCAGGGTAGGATTCTCCCCCTTTATAGACGGAATAATAAAAGCTCAGCTTTGGATAGAATTTCGTCAGTGGTCTCCATCCCAAGAGTGACTAGAAAACTTGGCTTCAGATTATGACTGCCAGTCATCTCCCAACCATCTTTGCCTCATTTATTCTTTCTGTTCTGGAAATGACTCCATGGGTGGCTAGGATGACTCTTAGGGAACTACGATAATCAGAACTACAGACAGGGCATGGATCAGTTCTCACTTCATCTCGGTTGAGCCTCTGGAGATGAGGACCTATGGAAAAAAACATGTGAGATGGCAATTGCTCTTCTCTTTTCAACTCATCTGGGCCTCTAGAAAACAGGACCACAGAGAAGAGCGGGGGATTGCCACCGCTACATGCCGCCTCACCCCAGCTGGACCATGGAGAGAGGTGAAGCGGCTGTCTGCTCTCTCTTTCCCCTTCGGCCAGGCCCATGGATAGCAGGACCATGGAGAGGATCAAGGGACTAGGTCTACTCTTCTCTTCCCACCTCAGCTGGGCTTCTTCTCCCTCAGGCTTTCTCCCCCACACTGACCACACCATAGGCAACAACACCACACCACAGCGCTCCAGAGCTCGAGGCTGCCTCTCGTATATCCAATTTTCTCCCTAGCTTCTGTGAATATTTGAAGAGGAGAAAGATTCACTGAGAAGCTGAACCCAGGACTGGGAAACTGATTTTTCTGTTACTGAATGATCATGAATTTCTTCCAAGCTGCAGTCCCAAGTGTTGCTTAAAACGGTGACAGGAGGTGGATGTGGGGCTACCCTGCCTTTGCCAGGCCCAGCTCTCACTAGACCCTCCCCGAGCCTCTCTTTTGGTGACACTGGCCCCGGGAAACCTATGTCACTGGCCACCTATCACCATCAAGGCTCCCCTGTGCACATGACTCAGATGCGCCATTTTAGGGTCTCAGGAAAGATGGGGCTGGGCAAGGGCTTCACGTCCTGTGATCTTGGTGTCTGGAGAGTCACTGGGAAACAAACACGCAGAGGGGTAGTTGTTGGAAGAGCCGTAACACCTGTAGGTACCCCCGTGGGGGGCAGTCACGGGGCCCACAGGGAAGAAGGCCTGGTACGCCCCAGCAGAGAACTGTGACTTCACAGCACAGGCAAGGGAGGCTCCTCCCTCCTCCAGCAGATGGAAAGTGCCTGTGAGGTTCTGAGAGCCACAGGAGAGGGTCATGCTCCCTCCTGAAGCCACCACAGGGCTTGGCTGGGCTGAGAGGGAGGTTTTGCTGTAGGCTCCTGAGGGAAAGGAAGGCAGCTGTGTTAAAGGGGGGCTCCCATCACCCCAGTAGGTCCCCTGATGGCCAGACTCCCCTCCTTTCTGCGTGAGGAGGGAATCATGGAGGAGGGGGCTGGCTCCTCCCTCTTACCTGTCACCACCAAGGTGCAGGGGGTCACTGGGCTCTGACCAGACCCCCGAGCTGTGATAGACACACCGGAACCGCCCTGCAGTGTGTGCGCTCATGGATTCGGTGGAGAATCCGACCCTATCCCTGGAGTCCAGTGGGGTCTGCGTATCCCAGGGTTTGGAGACTTCCTCCTTACTTAGATGGTAGCTGTCAGCCTGCCGGGTCCCCTGACACCAGAGGGTCACGGGGCTCCCCGAGGGGATCATGGAGCCTGAGTCAGCCCTGAGGGAGGGTTTGGGGAGGGTCCCTGCAAAGGACCCAGACCTGGAGCTCCAAGGGGTTCCCCTGCCCTCAGTTTCCCCAGCTGTCACCCAAAGGCCCCTCTCAGACTGGTCACCCTCAGCCCAGATCTGCTGAGCTCCCACCCCAATTGCCTATGGGGGTTCATTGTGCTGAGCCAGGAGACGGGCGCTGGGAGGTCTGGGGAGGACCCACCCACTTGGACGTGCTCCCACCGGCTGCCGCACATCCCTGGAAGAGAGTCCCTGTGAGGGGCTCGTCCCTCCACCCTCACAAGGAAGCTCCCTCCACAGTCTGGACACAGTTAGTCCAGTTCTGGAGCTGAGCACATTCTCTCTTTCCTTGAGGGGCTCAGCCTCGCCTTAAGCCTCCTAATCCCGGGGTCTCCTAGTGTAGGGGACCCTAGTCCAGCATCAGGGAGCTTCTCCTTGACAAAGAAGGGCAGTGAGGGCCTGGGTCATGGCGCTGCCTCCCACTGTGCACCACGGGGAAGATGAGTGGACGGTGCTGCCCGCCTGGACAGACATACACACAGGATGGGAGAAGTCCTGCGTCCCCCATGTGGGGTGGTCATCTGCGGCTTCACTGGGGGTGGATACATCCTGCCCTCAAGTCATGGCTCTCGCTTCCTGGAGTCGGGGCTGAGGGGAGAACTTGTCTTCATGGAACCTTTTCTGAACATATTTGAAATCCCCCCAACATTCTGCCATTTTAGAGGTTGTATGACCTAGGATAACTCATTTTCCTTTTTTGGCCTCCATAAATATAAAGGGTCTTCTTTCTCGGATACCAACAATTAAGACATTCTTATTGACCCTTTACAATGTGCCAAGTCCTTGGGAGGCATCAGTGAACCAGAAATATTCCCTGGAATACAGAGTTTATAAACAATTATATGATGAATACCAAAATTACTACTGTGAAAGGCTGTACAAAAGGAGAAAAACAAGGAACAAAGAGATGTTATAGAAGCAATCCACTGGAATTAAGGGAGAGAAGGAAAATCTTTTGGAAGAACTAGAGACCCAAAGCATAAGTAAAAGTTATCCGGGGAGAGATTGGAGGTGAGAGCTTCCAATGAAAGAAGAAAGCTTGGGCTGATCTAGAAATAACAAATCCAGAAGGACTGAAGAGGAGGAAGTGAGGGGATTTTACCTTTAATGCAATGGGAAGGATTATTAACAATATTATTGAAGAATTATGTGTGTATCATAAAATTAGTGTATTTCAAATGTACAATTCAGTAGAGTTACTGATTGGTACAAAGCAAAGGGAATATTTTCAAGCAAGGGGAGCCTTAGTACAGATTTATATTTTAATGCGATCACTATATGTAAAGAATGGAATGTAGAAGCGCTCTATTAATAATAAATAATAAGAAGAACCTGACGTTATCTGAACCCCTATATGATGCCAATCAGTGTCCTAAGTGGTTTAAGTGGATTTCTCATATAACTCTCACATAAATCCTAAGATGTAAAAACAATTTCAATGAGGGAAACAAGATGGAGGTGATGCTCAGTGTTTAGATGGAAGGCTTTAAAGAATTTTCTAGGTCCGAACTGGCTGAGACAGCAGCCTTGGGAAGGCATAGAAGAGCGATGGAGTGGAATAACTGTAACCAGTTTGTTTGAGGCAGGGAGACGAGGACTTGCTGTGAATGGAGAAGTTAGCCTGGTCTTTCATCAACGGCCTTGAGTGTCAGAGGGAGGATTTTGGATCTCATTTTGAAGAGGATAGAAGCTGTTGGAAGGATTTTGAGTACAAAAGGGCTAAATCCAGTAGAGTGATTAGAAGACTCCCCTGGAGTTAATGAGAAGAATAAAATGGAACAAGCAGTAGAGGTGTAGGGGGGGTGAGGAAGGAGGCTGTTGTGACAGCACGTACAATATGCCTTGAGCCTTCAATGGTGGGGACTGTGGTGACACAGAAGACGAGGGTTCAGAGGGGTTCTAGAATATGATTTGGTGATTAGATGTGAAGCAGAACAGCATGAAGAATTGAGGACTTGGAGAAGCCAATGAAAGGAGGTGGGAAGAAGGAGGCATGGAGAGATGTTTTTAAGACTCATCACAGAATCTGAGAAGAAACCACAGCCTTCCTTCTTGACCTGGATTTTGGATTTTCTTCCTGTTTTTGCTGAAGCTGTCAGAATTGCAATATACCAGAAATGGAATGGCTTTTAAAAAGGGAATGTGTTAAGTTGCAAGTTTATGGTTCTAAGGCTTTGAAGATGTCCAAATTAAGTCATCCAGGAAAAGATACCTTGGTTCAAGAAGACTGATGATGTTCAGGGTTTCTCTCTCAGCTGCAAGGGCACATGGTGATGTCTTCTAACTTTCTTTCCAGGAATCTTCAATGGCTTCCCTGGGGCTCTGTTAGTTCTGGTGGCTCTAAAGCTTTTTCCAAAATGGTTCCCTCCTAAAGGGCTCCACTAGCAACCCCACCTTGAGTGGGTGGAGACACATCTCCATGGAAACCATCTAATTAAAAGTTACCACCCACAATTGGGTGGGTCACATCTCCATGGACACAATCAAAAACTCCCACCCAGCAATACTGAATGAGGATTAAAATACTTGGCTTTTCTGGGGTACATAACAGATTCAAACTGGCATACTTCCTTTCAAACACGTCTTATAAGCAGTAGGATCCTTCCCTTTATCACCGAAGGTTGACTCCTGAGTTGTTTCTGCCTCCTCATGCCGCTTTATCCGCTGAGCTGAACTTTAACCCCATCCTATGGAATCTGTTGGGAAAGAGCACTGGTATGGGGGGAATCCACCAATTTCTTATTAACCGACTGTGGGACGTGGCACAGGTCACTTACCACTCGGATTCTTACTTTCCCTGTTTGTCAAAAAACGTGAATGACCCCTCCTTGCAGGGTTGTTGTGATGGTCAGAGGTGTCTGGGGCCCAGAAAGGGCTCAATATCAGGTACTCTCTTGGATCAGCTTGAGACACACCGATGTCAGAGTGACAGCGAGAAGTAGAATGGAAGGCTTCGTAATAAAGTTTGCAGAGTGAGCACATACTCAGGTTTCCAAACTAAGAAAAAGTTTGGATACAAATATCTTAAAAAGCCCAGCCAAAGAAAAAGAAGGTGAAGGGAACTTCCAGAAATTACAGTGAACCTGAAACAATGGACTGAATCTCAGCATCCTATGATTGTCTGGAACCAGCCTCGGGTCATAGCATCTGAGTTTCTCCATCTGTGTGGACATAGGAAATGGAGCCTCTGAGGTGACACTGGACTCCTGGGGTGAAGCTGGGAGCTCTAAATCAGCTGATTGTGCATGAATGGAATTAGGGTCATGGTCAGAATTCAGGTCCCTTCCCCAGAGTGTGGATGCAAAGATTTTCTCCAGCAATGGGAAGATGAGTGTCTGTCGTCCATGTGGAGGGGTCTCCCAGCTGTCAGCAACCAACACAGCGCAAACCCCGGAGCAGCCTTTGGAGCTGTTACATTATGAGGCAACAGCCCCTGCTAAGCTACGATGGTGTAAGCACTTATCCCCAAGAACCCTATGGTAAAAAAATTCTATTGAAGATTATTGCAAAGGAAGAAAGGCAAACTATATATAAGGACAAATGATGCCATGAGAAGCACCCTAAGTACACCATAATTATAGGAAATGAAACCCAAGGAAACAGAAAATTGCAAAATCAAGAAGTGACTTCAAAATTAGCATGTTCTAAATCCTCAAAAATTAAATATGTATGTTAATAAAAATAGTTTGTTTTGAAAATTAACTAGATATGTAGAAGAGGAAACATAAATGATTAGATTTAAAAGCCTTGAAAGATTCATTTCAAAATGAACACAGAGAAACTATGAGGAAATTGGAGAAGATGAAAGTAAAGCAATCTTCCTGAACTCTGAGAAGTCTGTCATGGATGTAGAAAATACAGAAGTCGGTCATGGATGTAGAAAAATAAACTGAGAGACATGCATAGTAGAATTTAAGTAAAGGGAAAATGTTTTATGAACTGACACTGGTCAAAGTGGTGAAGGCTGAGGCAGTTCCAGAAATGAAATAGGGAAGATTATGAAATGGAATACACATAATAAATCGCAAGGGGGTTATTTAAAAAAACAGAATCCATCCCTTGACACGTCATAGCAATATAAATAGTGCAGAGTATCAAGGACAAAATGGAAAATTCTAAAACCTGACTTGAGGTAAAGGCAAAGAACCTTTAAATGACAATATGCCTCATCAGCATAGATTTCATCACCAATATTATGTGAATGCTTCAAATTGAATAGCTGTCAGTCAGGAATTTTATATTCAGCCTAGTTATGATATGAAGCTCAGGGGAAAGTGTCAGTTGTCGGTTTGCCCCTGCGCTCAGGTGGTCTGGGTCCTCTCTGTTCTGTTCGGACTCCAGCCTCATGTGTCAATCCTGGAATCAGAGCATACCTTGCCTACCTTCTGGAGGGATGCAGAATTTAGAGGGGAACAGGTCCTATGTAGGGGCATATATTTCATTGGTTCTAAATGTTAAGATGTTGCTCATTATCTCCAACAAAGAAAGGCTGGTTGCTCATATGCACCCCCATAATAATGGAGGAGGAAAATAAGTATCTTCAGAGATACAAGGTCTTAGAAATGGTCACCTTCAGCGAGTTAAATTTTGTCATTTGCAAGAGGAAGCAACTAATTATTTGCCTCAGGGCATTTTGGGTCCTGACTACAAAAGCTCTCTGGGTGATTTTAATGACTAGAATTCAGGTCTGTCTGAATTCAACTCTCACCCTGTTGGTGCTACGCCGTGCAGCCTTCCTAAGCATGGAGGCTGAGTAGAAGCGTTGAACCCTCAGAGGCAACGCGACATTATTATTGAAATGACCGCAGAGCCGGAAATGCAAACACTGGGCCCTGACCTGCTGGGACATATGATGAGAGCTGATGGCTCACGGTGCCCTCAGACATTGGTAGGCGTCCAACAGTGGTATCAGAGAACTGGTTTTGTTTGTCAAGAGCAGATTACCTTAGTGAAACCACCCCAGTGAGAAATCACGATCAAATTACCAACTTTACAGATGTCAGGCTCAGATGTGGGAGATTGAAAGGAGGATCCATTTGCATGAGGAATCCTGCAATACCACAGCAAGTACACACCGCCCAAAGGCTTGTCTCCCAAAGCAACATATAGGTATTGATCTCAGTAAAGGGGGATCGTTACATCTCCCAGGCTGTTAATACAGAGTCGGAGCTGATTGTGTTGTCAGGGAACCCCAGTACCATTTGCACCTGTTGGTGAAGGGTCCTATGGAGTCCAGTTAATAAATGGTGTCCTGGACTAAGCCCAGGTCCTAGGGTGGTTGTGTCTGCATGTGTGATTAGTACTATGCAATTTTATCACACTGCAGATTCCTAAATCCTTCACCACTGCCAAGGAGCCCAACAGTTCCATCATCACAAGACTCTGCTCTGTTGCCCTCTAAAGCCCTCCCTTCTCCCCCCATCCCCATCCAGCCACCATTCCTAAACCCTGGCAACCACACATGTTTTCCATTTCAAATGTTGTCATGTCAAACATGTCACGTAAATGAAATCATAAAGTATGGAAGCTTTTAGAATTGGCTTTCTATACGCAGCCTATTCCCCGGAGACTTATCCACGCAGTTCCATGGATCAAGAATCTGTTCTTATTACAGCAAGGTACTATTTCATGCATGCTTGCAACACAGTTTGTCTCACCACCCACTTTTTGAAGGACATCTGGGTTGTTTCCAGCTCACGGTTATTACAAATAAAGCTGTTATGAATTTTCATACACAACTGTTAAAACAGTAACATTTTATTTTAAAAAGCATAAAATAAAATTTTCAGGGAATACAGTTAGGCAAAGATTTCTTAGACCTCACAATGAAAGTATGATCCATAAAAGGAAACAAATAAATCAAGCACCCTTATATTTTTGATAATTATTTGTATTCACAAATGGTACTACATTTTTTCAAAACTACTGTTGCATCTATTGAGATGATCATACTTTCTCTATCAATTACATAAATGTGATCAATCATGTTGACTTTTGAGTGTTAAGCCATTTTACATTCCCAAAACGTAAGCAACTTGATCATAACAGGATATTTGGCCAGTGTTTTGTTAAGTTATTTTGCCTCTAAGTATATGTGAGAGTGAAGTGTGATTTTCGTTTCCTGAAATATACTTGTCAGGATTTCATACTAGCCTACTGAATACATTAGGAAGTGCTAACTATAGAAAATGCATGTAAGAATAATATTTTCTTAAGTGTTTGGAAGAACTCATCAGGGAAACGTGTACCTTGGGTTTTGTGGAATAAATTTAAGTTTCAGATTAATTGATAAATAGATGTTGATTGAGATTTTCTAGTTAGCCTTAAGAACATGTTGGAAAATTGCACTTTGGAAATGTTTGTTCATTTTGCCTAAATTGAATAAGCCTGTTCATAATGACCATTTAGTAGTAGTAAAATCTGTAGGATCTGTAGTGATCCCTCATTTCACTTCTGATATTGGCCATTTGTGCCTTCTCTCTTTTATCTTGGTCAGTGTGACTCAGGCTTGATACATTTAAAGAGTATTCATTAAAAATTGTTTTGGATATATTGATTTTTCTCTCATATTTTTCTTATCATTGTTATTATTATATCCTTTCTTCTAAAGGGAATAACTTGAAATTCTTTTCTTAACTTCTTGAGAGGGTAGCTTAGTCCATTGCTATTCAGACTTTCATTTTTTCTCCTAATATTTTCATATAGGCACTTACTTTCCCTATTTCATGTTTTTTGTGTGTATAAGTTTGCTTTATCATTCAAGTAAAAACAAATCTGACTTCATTTGTGTTTTTCTCCTCTAACCCATTGGCTATTTAGACATGATTGCCTTATTTACAACTATATAGGGGTGTTACCCATGTTTGCAGATTTAGGTAACTTCAAAAGTCCCAGGATATCTTGCATGCTATAAAGTTCTCCAAGCTGGGCTTTATTAGCAGGTTCATGGAGGCAGCTCCACCGCCGTCTCCCTCCTTGGAGTGTGGTGACTGGGTCTTGTCCTGGGCTATGTGTTGGCCAGGACAGCATACACGCTGGGCTCGGCCAGGGTGTCTCCTGCCTGGGAGGAAGGGGCTATGGATGTCTCCCCTCCAGGACTGAGGTTGTTCAGCTGGGCATAAATTACATCTTGGGGGTCTTCAGCAGCAGCATCCTGGGGAGTGGGCAGAGAGTGAGAAGACAGGTAAGAGGTCAGGGCAAGGAGACTCCTGGGATGCTGGAGAGGAAAGAACACACCTGACTCTCCTCCCTCCACTCATCTGCTCTTCATGTCCAGCAGTTCCATTCCCCCAGTGGAGGGAAGGTGGGATGGGCGTTCCCTGCCTAACTCTGGATTTGAGCTATGTTGGCTGGTATGTGTTACTCTCTGAGTCTTCAGTTTCAGGGCTTTGCTGGAGAAAGACAGTGAGAATGAAACTGATTTCCCTCTTTCTACTTTTATTTCTCTTCTTTTTATTTTTCACAAAGAAGCCAAAAAGCTTATCTTAAAACAGAAACTGGATCATGTGACTTCCTTGCTCAAAACCTTCCAAAATTTCTCATATGGTGTAAAAGGTCCTGCTTCCTGCTTTTTTGATGACACATCCTGATACTCTTACCCCTGCTCATTTGTATCCAGACACACCACCCATTTTGCTGTCTAAATGAGTTCCTGCCTCAGGGCTTTCACATTTAGTATTTCTTCTGTCTGCATTTACTCATCTGTCAGGGATTCACATTATTTTCTCCTCATTCATATCTCAGGGAGACTTTTCCCTCACAAACACACCCTATCCCTTTATCTTGTTTTATTTTTCTTGATAGAATTTATGCAAGTATATTGTATGTATTTGCTTATATTCCTCTTGTCCTATAAAATACTCTAAATGAGGGGATAGTTGCTTTCATTTTTGGTTATATTTCTAGAGTTCAAATAGAGCCTAGCAAACAATAGATTCTGAATACATATTTGTCACCTCACTGAAGGAAGGAGAGAGTCACTTGGAATCTTGAAAGATATTCAGTTAGTTTTTATTAATTTACTCTCTCCACTCAAGCTCACATACATGCACATACAAATGCTCATAGATAGTTGACTGCTCGAGGCTGAGGGTAGGAAAGAGGTCAGGGCTGGAAATAATTTTGGATCATGCACATATAGATGGTTCAGAGAAGAAAGCCATTGTACTGCTGTGTCTGGAATTAACTTTGGCCCATAAAATACAGTGTTGTTTCATGGCGAGTTAATGAAATGGCTGAGGTGGGCTTCTTGTGGAAGCAGAGACAATCACCAAGCATAACTTATAAGGCATATTATCCTGCATTTAAAGTCATGGAACTTGAGGAAAGAGAGTCAACAGGAGAGGGAAAGGGGCAGGGTCTAGTGCAGGAGTAAGCTTGTCTATAGAGTGCCTGCTCTAGTGCAACTATGGAGAAGGCGAACTTCAAACCCACCAGACCATCTTTCATTCCCCGTGGAGCTGTGCACACACCATGCAGCTGTACCTGCCAGTCCTGGTATTCTGAGACCCAGGATGCACCAACCATTGTTAAATCCCAGGTAAGGGGTCAGGGAGAATGGGTTAGGTGGTATCAGGAGCTCCTGCTAAGAGTGAGGTCATAGCCACCAGGAGGGCAGCATGAGGCAAGGGGACAGGAGAGGACAGATGCTGCAGGGTGCGGACAGGCAGGAGGAAGGAGCAGTGTGCAGTGGATTTGCCTGTTGACAGGAGTGCTGTAGGCACCCTGGGCAGGCACGGGAGGCTCACCCGGCTGTCCACCTCTCTGTCCTCCTCAGCTTTGCCGTCTCCAACAGCAGCATCTGCAGTGGGCAGAACAGGGAGGGTCTATTTCTTGGCAAGATTCCTGGCACACCCCTCCCATTACTAGGAGGGGGACTGAGGCCCGGCAAGGGCAGTGATGTGCCTGGGATCACACCGATTTAGACCGTCATGCCTCCTCACCCCCAAGCCCAGAACTCTTCCCAGCCAGTCCCCTGTCCCCATCTCGCTCCACCCGCTGCTCCTTTCCCCTTACAGTGGTTTTCCTCTTGGAAGTCAGCTACACAGCTGGATCTGAGGAGAGGAAACAGGAGCATTGGCAATAGTGAAGGAGCTACAGGCACAGGTGGGAGGTCTGGGCCTTGGCGGAGGACTTACCTTCTCCGCACGCCTCTGGCTTTAGCATCTGGAATGGCAGCACCTGGACAAAATCAGAAATATCCTTGAAACCTCCCCAGAACTCAACCTCCCCGGCTGCAGTAAGAGTTACAGAGGACCCACACCCCGAGGAATTTATTCACATCTCTGTTTAGGATTGAAGATAAACAAAACTGAAATGTAATCTTCAAAACTTGCATATATAATTCAAATATACGTATTTGTTGTGTGCTGTGCAGTGGGGGTCACATTTTATTCTTTTCTATGTGACTATCCTGGTTACTGCAGCACCATCCAATATTTTTTAAAAGCTGGAAAAAATAAAAAATTCTAAGTCTGTTTATATTAAGTCTCTTCTTTCTAGATTATTTTATAATAATTTAAGCCTTTAGAAAAAAAATGCAAGAACTGTATTAAGTATCCTGGCCTTATCTTCAAGTAGATTTCTGAGTTGTCAGTATTTTTTTCACACATTGATATGTATATAGATGGATCCAGATCATAGTATACATAGATTTATTATGTATTTATCTCTAAACATTTTTGTATACATATAAATATAGATAGATAAATGAATGATAGATACACATAACAAAGGAGAGAGTTAAATTTTGATCTCCTCCACCGTCACCCCTAAATATGCTGACATATGCCTCTCATCTATAACGACACCTGCCTACATAATCCCCAAACCAGCCCACCCTTCAGGAAATAATCTACACTGATAACCCCGCTCATCAAATCACAATTCATTTTTCTCCATCTTCCCAAACATCTCTCTCTCTTTCTGGTCCTGGAATCTCTCCCGCAACATGTGTTGCATTTAGTTGTGATGTCTCATCTGTCTCCTTCACTCTGGAAGAGTTCCTCCGTCTTTCGCTGTCTCTGATATCCTTGCCATCTTAAAGAATACAGGCTTTGCATTCTGTAGGATGGCATCTATCCAATGTGGCCTTAACAGCAGACTTGGGTGACACGTTCCTGGAGGAGCATCCCAGAAATGAGTCCGAGGTCTTCTCTGTCAACATTAGGGAACACACGACATCTTCCCGGCCTCTCCCTGCCGATGGGAACCCTGGTCAAGCGGATATCTGCTAGAGTTCTCGTTTGTGAGGTCAGTGATTTCCTCTTAGTATTTAACTAGTGTTGCGTGGGGTGTATTCAGGTATTAGTACAGTGTCTTGCCTTTCATCATAACTACAACTGCCAGTCTTAGTACCCATTGATAATCTGACCATATCACCCACTCTGGAGATAACTCCAAATCTTATCTATTTCCATAGCTCCTTCTACATTTATTAGTTGGCCTATAAAGTTTTTCTACTCTAAAGTTTTCCCCTTTCTCCCATTTATTATTCATTTACTTGCTCACTTATTAACTCAAGTGTGAACGGATACGTTTCTGCTTTATTCAATGCAGTTGAACGCTCATGATTTACTTTAATGTTGAGATTATTTGGCTCCTTCTTCTCATCATCCTTTGAGCATTTTTCTACTTTCAAACTCAACAGGATGTGCAAGAATCAACGGAACTTTGCCTATCCCAGCCCTGGAACTGAGAACTCTCAACAATATATAGCTGAGAGGGTATCTTTAAACAGAAACACAAAAACAAGCTCATGTGTTGATTGATTGATGACAACATTGAGACCAGAGGCTCCCAGGAACCTAGCTCTGGGGACAATGATTCCGTATTCACTAATTCTGTGCTTGTGATGACAGTCTAGAGCATGAACTACCATAAATAACGAGAATCGCGTGTATATGAATATTAAAAATGAGGTCCTACTGATATTTACAAATCCAAGAGATTTTTCTAGCCTTCCAGCTTTCCAAATTTTATAAATCCCTTCATAGACACTGAGCGAATTGTGTCCATTTATCCCCAATACATTATGCATTTGCTCAAAACCACAAACATTCCAATCACCCTTATAGCCTCTCCAACTTGTCTCCTCTGTTCACCCCTCCCCCCCTGCCTACCTCCGGGGCAGCGGGCTGGCATGCCCTCTCCCAACACCAACATGCTTCCTGAGACGCTGGGCACATACAATGCACTTCATGTCCACCACCCCCCTTCTTAGAATGCTTGAATTCTGTCCCAGGAAGATTATGAAAAGGAAGTTGGGATAGAGGGGTTTCTAGATTTTGGGAGGAGGATACTTAGTTTGGAGACTTTTCAAAATTGAATGGTTTTTTCATCTCTTTGGCACTGTTTTTTTTTTTGTTGTTTTGTTTTGTTTTTTTTCTCTGGTCAGGGCCCTAAGAATACACCTCGTCTACCTTTTGAGTAGGAACCCACCTCTCAGGTAGACCAGCTGTTCCCTTCTTCTACTCACCTGCCTTCCTGCATTTTCTCTGGTGCTGGTGTCGGATGAGGAGGAAGAAGAAGAGGAAGATGAACAGAGCAATGGCCAGTGAGATCCCAATCAGGATGATCAGGTACCTTTGGAGACCTTTAGGGTAATAATACCATAAATTAGCAATGATGCCATTTAATTGAGCCTTACTCTTCCAGGCACATGCTGGGAACTTTGTATTGATTGTCCCCAACATTCACAATAGTACTTCAACATGGGATGGCCACTCCTACCCCGCCCATTTTACACGTGAGGAAACTGAGGCTCAGAGATGTAAATCTCATCACCTCAGTTATCCTGCCAGGGAGTGGCAGTGCTGGGACTTAAACCCAGGACTATGGGTTCCCTTGTGCTTCTCTCATTCTGTCCAACCACCAGGACCTACTTCAAGCTTTGCGAGCTCCTTACCTGATCAAAAGGCCATGTGCTCCAAACCCCTCTGCCCTAATTTTCTCCTTTAGCTAAAGCTGATGGTACTTCCTCACAATAGACTGGGAGGGTCTATTTCTTGGCAAGATTCCTGGCACACCCGTCCCTCAATCCTACAGGGACTTAATGGGACTGCTCAAACGTTGGGTCTGCACAGGGAGCCCTCTGTGTCCTTCCCCATCCCACAGCCCAGACAAAGTCTGACATCCCCTCTGCCGAGCACTGACACTCCCACACAGAGACTATCTGGCCACTGGGGCATGTATTGACCTGGGAAGGGGCAGAAGGATGAATCTGCCATTTTCTGAGCTCCTTTGGGACAGGAGCTCATGGCAGTTGGGACAGACCCCACGCTGAGGGCTTTCATTTTGGGGGTCATACTTAAATCTCTGCAAACCTGTGAGGCAGACCATAGAGGCAAGTTTTATAGACCATGAAACTTAGACTTAAAGAGGGAGTATGACTTCTCCAAGGCCCGATACTGGGAAGCAGCAGAACTGGGACTTAAAATCAGGAGAGTCTGAACTTCAAGCCCTTGTCTAGGGTTTGATTTTTTTTTTCCACAAGAGCTGCTTGGATAAGAATGTGGCTAAAGAACACTGGGTTGAGAGAAAAGAGTTCAGATGCCTACTCAGTTATTGCTCGATTTTCCTCTGCTGCCTCCAACACCCCAACACTGCCTGCACTTAACTGCTGAAGACCCGGGGCAGCTTCCGTGTAGTCAGGACTGAAAGATCTTTTGATATCTGAGCTGGTACCTCCTCTATAGCATGTGGAGGCATTGAGGTCTGGATGGGAAAGGGAGTTGTCCAACTTCACCATCTTTGGAAGTACTGTCCTCCCAATGGATTCTACTCCATCTTTCCTAATCCAAGTCCCTTCTTCACTGACCACTTGGACTTGAGGCAGGGGCCAGAAGAAATGCTTTATGGTCTGTGGGCAATCAGGACCCAGAAGGTGAGGGGTTGAGGCTATTGTTCTCCCCATTTTATCCGTGGCTTCTCCCCCAGGGAGGACATCCCCAATGTATCTCTCTGCCTTAACCACCTCACCCATCATCAGGACATGGCCTCAGAGCCCCTGGGAGCCCTGTGGTCCATAGCCTGAATTTTGGTCCCACCTCAGCTTCCCTGGGACACAAGTCATGTCTGAGAATTGGAACCAGGAGTTAGATTAACTGAGACTCTAGAGAAGGGAAATTGTAAACTCTGGACAAAGGCCTCTTTGACTCACCTGGTGTTGAATTGAGCACTGCAGGTGGGGGGCTGGGGCTCCCAGGGGATCCTGGGAATCAGGACAAGAGAAGGATGAGAAGCTGGAGCTGCCCCTAGAGACCCCATCTCAGGCTTCTCCTCCCATAATGGCCC
The DNA here is from genome assembly GCA_004026745.1 of Myrmecophaga tridactyla. Lineage (NCBI taxonomy): Eukaryota > Metazoa > Chordata > Mammalia > Pilosa > Myrmecophagidae > Myrmecophaga > Myrmecophaga tridactyla. The sequence continues at coordinate 30,699 of PVIY010013891.1, read as the reverse complement.
TAGGAAGCCCCAGTGGCCTCCCACCTAACGCCCCCTGGTGATGTGAGGTGAGGTGTGCAGGGCTGGTTGGGGTGCTGTTGGGGTCCATCACCTTTAGGGGCTTATGTCTCTCTGGGTGACCCTTCCTGGGAGCCCCCTCTATTCTGTTCCTGCCCAGAGTCTTTCCTGGGGTTGGCACCCTAAACTGACCATCGACACAGACAAGAGATATGGGTGGGGACCCCTCACCTGAGACCACGAGCTCCAGAGGGTCACTGGGCAAAGAGAACTGGTAGGGGTTGGAGCTGTAGGAGCCGTAGCACCTGTAGGTGCCAGCCTGGGCTGAGGTCACAGCGCTCATGGTGAAGTTGGCCAGGTACATCTGGGCTTGCTTCCAGGATCTAAGACGCAGAGGGGTATCAGCTCCCCCCTTAGACAGAAGGAAAGTGGCCATCGGGCTCCATGACTGACAACGAAGAGTCACATTCTCTCCTGGGGACACAATGCGGCCCAGCTGGGCAGAGAGGAGGAGTGTGGACAGGAATACGCCTAGCAAGAAGAAGGATGGGAGAGGGGCTGCCACACTCCACCTCGGTTCTGGACTGAGATTTCTGCAGAGCCCTTCTCTGAGGACCTCTCAGTCTCTGCCTCTGTTTCCCTCCATCTCCCACCCTCTCTCTCTCTGTTTCTAGGGTGACCCCATATCTCTAGACCTGCCCATGACCCCCTCGATCCCATGGCCGGTCCTGTGTGGAGTGAGGGTCTCTGGAAGGACCCGGCTGGGGTCCCCTCACCTGCGACGAAGACGTCCAGGGGCTCGCTGGGGGCTGACCACTCAGAGGAGAGGTTGTGTGCACCGTAGCATCTGTACCTGCCCCCATGGGTGCCACTCACACGGACCAGGGGGAAGTTGGCCTGAGAGAGCCCAGACGAGGGCTGCTTGCCGAGGCTCTGGATGAGGTCACGTTCCCCCTCCTTGAACAGAGCGAATTTGTCATAGCTGACGTCAGAGTGACACTGGAGCGTCAGGCTCTGTCCCGAGGCCACGAAGGGGCCCGGCTGGGCCAGGAGGGATGGCTTCCTGGACACACCTGGGGGAGAGACAAGTGTGGGTATGACGGGCTGGCTTCCCTAAAGGTAGCCCTGCCTTCCCCTTTGGTTTTGGGGTCACTGTGTGTCTGGGCACCCAGGATGCCTGTTTCTTAGTCGCTCACTTTCTGTTTCTTTGTCACAGGAGACTTTGCTCATCTTGTCCCTTCATACCAGGGGCTTCCCTGAGGACAAGGCTCCCCTAAACCTGTCTGAGCCCTTGAGACTTTATGGGGTGGGGATGGGACTTCCTCACCTGAGACCAGGAGCTCCAGGGGAGCACTGGGTTCCGACCACGTGTGGGGTCTGTCCCTGTAGTGGCCATAGCATCTGAACGTCCCCCCGTGGCTGGGGCTTATAGGGAACTGGGCTTGGAAATGCCCAGTGGAGAGTCGCTGTGCATCCAGGGTCCGGGGGCGGTCATGTTCTCCTTCCTCAGACAGAATGAACTCTCCATAGCTTTTCCATGAGTAACACTGGAGCGTCACAGTCCCTCCTGATGTCACCACAGGGCTTGGCAGGGCGGAGAGGGTGGGTTTGCCAAAGGATCCTAGGAGAGAAGGAGGGGCTGTGTAAATGGGGTCCAGATCACCCCCTTTCCCCAGGGTGGGCTGTGATGGGGCAGCATTGAGAGTAGACCCCCTTCCTGAGGGTGGAGCCTGAGGCTGGGACCCCTGCATGTCCTCTCACCGACTGTCACCACCAGATCCAGGGGGTCACTGCGTGCTGACAAGCCAGCAGGGCTGTCATAGTAGCAGCGATACTGCCCTGCATTGCTCTCCGTCATGTATTGGATGGAGAACTTGGCCTTGTTCCTGGGCTCCAGGGGGCTCTGTCTGTCCCAGGGTGCTGGGCTTCCCTCTCTGTTCAGAAGGTACTCCTTGGCCTCCAGGCTCCCCTGACACCAGATGGTCACAGGGCTCCCGTAGGTGATCACAGAGCCCGGCTCAGCCCAGAGGGTGGGCTTGGAGAGGGTCCCTGGAAGGGAATCAGAGGTTTAGTGGGCTGACCTCGGTTCCCCCACTCTCAGCTCCAAGGCCCCTCTCAGATTTATCACCATTAGCCCAGATCAAGGAGGATGGAAATTCTGGGGTCAACTCACCTGCCTGCACTCGTGTTCTCCAGCTGAGACTCAACCCTGGAAGAGAGTTTCATGTGAGAGATTTGTACCCTGAAGCCTGAGCAGATCCTGTCCTCCTTTGAGCCTCCAAGCCCACATGGCTTCCCCCTCTCAGATCTCACCGAGGCAGAGCAGGGCCGTGAGGGTGGGGGTCATGGCGTCTCCTCCCACTGGGCCCAGCTGTGTAGCTGGAGGAGACCACAGTGCTGGGCAGGATGGACAGACACACAGGGCGCGGCCAGTAGGAGGCTGGTCCTACCCGTCACGGGGTTGTCACAGTAGCCTCACAGGAAGAGGAACTGCCCCTCCCAAAGAGGTTGGTTCTTGTTTCTTCAGGGTGGGTCTGAGAGCTCCAGGTGCTCTGGAGATGTTTCTGGACACATGTGGGACCTTATCTGACCCACAAGCTGCTGTCCTCCACTCTTGAGGTGCTTCTTCAAGCCAACCATCCACACATAATGTTCACAATGTCCGAGACCCGGAGGGACATCACTGAGCAAGAGAGTCAAACCCTGAGGCTGCAGAGCTCGGTCAGCATAAACAGGCACCCAATGGTTTGGTTTCCTTTCGCTGCTGAAACAAATTGCTACAGGGTTATTGGCTTAAAACAACACAAACATTATTATCTCATTATGAGTATCAGAGGTATGGCAGTGACTCTCTGGGTTGAAATCAAGGTGTCCCTCCTGGAGACTCAGGGGAGGGTCCATTTCCTTGTCTTTTCCAGTGCCTAGAGGCTGCCTGCCTCAGTGGTTCTTGGCCCTTCCTGCATCTTCTAAAAGAGGTGCATTACACCTGCAGGTCTCTCTGCCCCCCACTCTCCTCTTTTCTTCCACTTGGAAGGATTCGTGTGATGACATTAGTCCAACCCAGATCGTCCAGGATAGTCTCCCGATCTCAAGGTCAGCTGAATAGCATCCATAGTTCCATCTGCAACTCGAATTCCCTCCTTTCTCTGTGGTATAACATATTCACAAAGTAAGAGGACATCGCTGGGGAACATTATTCTGCCTACCCCATCCAGTAACTCATTATACTATTAAATATTTAGTTACAACTGTGTTCAGTTGAAAAAGGAGAAATACAGGGAAAGATGAAAATGTGCAACAGGGAGATCTGACTGAGCGTCACTTAGCTCGATGGGTTGCAGGTATGCAGCAGTTTGCCTGGTGATGGGTGGAGGCGAGACCCGCTAGAGCAGGGAGAGGCTGAAGAGTTCTCAGAATGGGGAGAAGAGAAGAGGGCTGAAGGAAGGAAGAGAGGGGAGTGCAGGGGACTTACCAGGCACAGTTCGTACATCATGAAAAGATCTGGTATTTCATCTTGAAGACAGTGGTTCTCACCAGGGGACATGTGGCCATGACTGAAGACATTTTGGCCACTTTGACCAGTGGGTGGGCTTTTGCTGGCATCAAGTGAGCAGAGGCTAGGGATGCTGCTAAGTATCCTACAATGCACCACAGATCCCATCCCTCCCCTGACCAGGAATGACCCAGCTCCAAATGTCAGTAGTGCCAAGGTCGAGATTCTCCTTTAAGATCATGGGGTGATTTTTTGGTCATGTTTTTTATTGTGAAATAGAGCATATATACAAAGCAAAGAAAGAAAAAACAATAACTTCCAAAGTACACTTCAACAAGTAACTACAACACAGATTTCAGAGCTTCTTATGGGTACCATTCCACTATTTCAGATTTTTCCTGGCTCACAGTATCATCACATAGTTGTGTATTCATCACCATGATAGAACATTTGTATAACTCCACAAAAAGAAATAAAAAGGAAAAAAGAAAAAAACCCTTCATTCCATACCCGTTACCCCTCCCTCTCAATGACCATCTATTTCAATCTACCCAATATTTTACCCTTCGTCTCCTCTGTGCTGGGTAGGTTCTGTGTCAACTTTGCCAAATGTTTATGCACAGTTGTTGGTCAGGCAAGCACTGGTCTGACTGTGGCTGCAAGGATATTTTGTGGCTGGTTGATAAACGGGAAGGCTGGTGTATTAAGTCATCAGTCAGTTGATTGCATCTGTGGCTGGTTACATCTGTGGTCAACTAAGGTGTGTCTCCCATGATGAGATAATTCAATCAGTAGAAGCTTTTACAGGGGAAGAGAGACACTTCCACTGCTTCTTCAGCCAGTGAGCCTCTCCTGTGGGGTTCATCCAGATCCTTCATCAGAGCTGTCAGCTTCAAAGCATGCCCTGTGGATTTTGGACTCATCCATTCCCATGGTTGCGTAAGACACCTTTATAAATCCCATATGTACAGATCTCTCCTGCTTGTTCTGTTTCTCTAGAGAACACTCACTAATGCCTCCCCATTATTTTTTTATTTTTTATCCTCATTATTATGTTGTACAGAGGGGGTCACATTTCAACCTTTTTCCATGTGAATATCTGTTGATTGCAGCATCATTTGTTGAATGTCTGTTTGTTTTCTTTCTTTCTTTGCTTGTTTGTTTGTTTTGGGAAGTGCGTGGTCCAGGAGTCAAACCTGGGTCTCTCATACGGCAAGTGAGAATTCTACCACTGAACTACCCCTGCACCCTCATCCTTATCTTTTTTTAATCTTTCAATTTTTTTTCTATCCTTATTTTTTTTCCTCATCTGTTAACAGGATGATTTTTTTTTTCAGGATGATTTTAAGGATTAAAAATTTAAGATCATTGGGTTTTTGTTTTAAATTTTGACATCATTCATATATATTTTCTTGCAACTCACACCAAAAAGGAAAACAAACTAAAAATGACATAAAAACATTTCCACATGAGAAAAAGGAGAGTGATAAGATAGCTAGGTCTTTATTTTTGTTTGGGATTTTGAGGAGAAGTTTGTTTCATACAAACAGGCAGTTAGAGCAACCTCTGGAAAGGCTCAAATGCCAAAGAGCTGTGTACACGTGTGTGTGTGTGCACGTGTGTGTGTGTATCAACTTGGGGGTCAACTGCAACCATTTGGTGAGGATGGGGCAGCAGTGAGCGATGGTGCTGGAGAGGAGAGCTCAGGCCGTTCCATGGACATTCTTGCAGGTTGGATGGCAGAGCCTGGACCCATTCCTGAGAACGATGGGAACTGTGGATGCATTGTGAGATGCTATTGAGAGCCCTTTGGGGCTACTGCTGAGCCTGTACTAGAGTTGGGATGCCCGTGGAGGTGATCTTACACACGGAGCTGCCCACTCGGACCAGGCCCTGGTCCAGATAGGGCTAAATACTTCGTTTCAAAGTCTCCCCTTCCATTGCTCTTAATATTCTGCCTCTTAATTCTAATTTCCCAACATACTTCCCAATTTTCATCTCAGAATCCCCCAGCTTCTTGCTTGTGCCCCTCAAATACCAGAACATGTTGGTGAGGCTATCATGTTTCTACAAAGCTCTGTTGAGTCCAGGGGAAGAATGGACAGGCACAGGTAGGACACACACACATCCACACACAGTATATGGTATTATTTCCAGCTGAGAATTTAAACACACTCTCCCCAAACATAACTCAGTGATCTGAACATTATCTTACCTCTAGAAAAATCCCCAGATCAAATTTTTGGGACTTTTTTGTTAGTAGATGCAGGCTCAGCTCATAGATCTGAAAGGCAGGTCCCTGAGAAAATGGTAAGCCCACGGGACTCAGACATATAAACATTTATGATCACCCATCACCTATCAGGGTTGCCTCTGGATCCAATGCCATGGCCAGAAAAGGATGCTCTGTTCTTTCCAGGGAAACTTCTTTTTTCACCTTCTCTTGACTCTTATGTCCTAAAGAAGACAGAGAAAATTAGAGATTGTATAAACTATGGTCCCTCTTGCTATGGACACTATGCTGGTTTGAAAGGATGTATGTACCCTAGAAAAGCCATGCATTAATCCTAATCCCATTTTGTAAAGGCAGCCATTTCTTCTAATCCCTATTCAGTATTGTATGCTTGAAACTGTAATTAGATCATTTCCCTGGAGATGTGATTTAATCAAGAGTGCTTGTTAGACTGGATTAGCTGGAGGCGTGTCTCCACCCATTTGGGTGGGTCTTGATTAGTTTCTGAAGTCCTATAAAAGGAAACATTTTGGAGAATGAAAGTGATTCAGAGACAGCAGAGCAGAACAACATAGCCATGAGAAGCAGAGAGTCCACCAGCCAGCGACCTTTGGAGATGAAGAAGGAAAATGCCTCCCGGGGAGCTTCATGAAGCAGGAAGCCAGCAGAAGAAGCTAGCAGATGATGCTGTGTTCACCATGTGCCCTTCCAGATGAGAGAGGAACCCTGACCGTGTTCACCATGTGCCTTTGCAGATGAGAGAGAAACTGACTGTGTTCACCATGTGCCCTTCTAGATGAGAGAGAAACTCTTAACTTCATCAGCCTTCTTGAACCAAGGTATCTTTTCCTGGATGCCTTAGATTGGAAATTTCTATAGACTTGTTTTAAATGGGACATTTTTTCGGCCTTAGAACTGTAAACTAGCAACTTATTAAATTCCCCTTTTAAAAGGTCATTCTGTTTCTGGTATGTTGCTTTCTGGAAGCTAGCACACTAGAATAGCCACCCAGGACAGATGGAAGTGGAAATGAACTTGATAGCACAGACTTGGACGACATTCTCACTTGGAAATCATTGCAGTCACAATTAAAACTTCACAAGGAAAGCAGTAATTGGCTCTCGTGCACATGGCTCATGACAATTACACGACCTGGTTCCGGACTCCAGCTGCTACCCCAATGGTTGCCTGCATAGCCTGAAGCACATAGGGCAAAACTCCATAAATCCAACTTTAGAAAAATCAACCAAATGAAAAATCAAGGTCTTGCCAGGATGGAATTCCTTCTGGAAAATCTTGGAGAAATGTGTTCCCTGCCTTTTCCAGCTTTTAGAGCTTACCTGCATTCCATGACTTACGGTGTCTTCCACCCTCAAAGCCAGGTTTCTAATCCCTCTGATCTTTGCTTCTGTTTTCACATCTCCTTCTTTGAATCTAACGCTCCTGCCTCATTCTTTTGTCGGTGAGGACACTTGTGATTATATTGGGCCCACCGGAATAATCCCAGATTATATGCATTGAATCACATCCCCCCAAGAAGATATGTTCAAGTCCTAACCCCTGGTCCTGTTGATAAGAAACCATTTATAAGTAGGATCTTTGAAGATGTAATTTATTAATTTGAGGCCAAACTGAATCAGGGTGGGTCTTAATATAGTATGATTGGAGTTCTTATAAAGAAAGGAACTTTGGCTGTGAGAGTAGGAGTGAGGAAGAGACAGAGGGTCATGGTGTCAGAAGGAGAGGGTGAGTTCTGGATTGCTAGCAAGGACTACTACAATGCTACAGACTCCAGAGAAATTGTAGCCAGCTGACACCAAGATTTTGGACTTCTAGTCTCCAAATCTGTGGACATCAAATTCATGCTATATAAATGAAACAGTCTGTGATATTTGTTATAGTTGCCCAGGCAAACTAATACACAGAAAATCTCATTAATTCAAGACTCTGAACTTAAACACATACGTAAAGTCCCATTTTCCACATGCGGTAACTAAGAATTAGTCATGGGCATCTTTGGGAGGCTATTATTCAGCCTAATGCATACCTTTGAGAACTTCTTTGGTCACATCTGATATAAGCCACTTCAGTTTGATGATGAAGTGTTTCTAAGCAGGTTCAACTTTATTGCATTGGTCAATTAGCCAGCTCCTAGTTCCTGGTAGACAGTTCAGACTGCATACTAACTTAGTGGCCCATAACCCATGCATTCGGTCTCTACTAGGGCAGGCCTTGGTGCAATCCAGCAGCTCACTGTTTCATAAAAGGAAAACAGACTTTGTAGTTTTCCCTGTAAGAGTCTGAGCTCCTACTGTATGACTTCCCATTTCAGAGCAGGCATGAACTTTGACTCTGCCACTCATTTCAAATATCTTACCCACCACAGCTGTGACTCTTTCTTGAACACCTCTATCCAAGGCTCCCTTTCTCCTACAGACCCCAGCATAATATTCCTTCATGGCATCCAGAATCTTTGAGGATGAGGCTAAACATAATTTCAAGTTGATTTTGTGCTACCAACATATTCAATGTCTCTCCATGCATAAATAAATAAGTATCCCTGTGAAATTATGGAGTATGTTTAGAATTTGCTTTCATGATTTCCTAGACAAGGAGAAGTTCAGCAAAGAAAATGTCCTATTGAGTTATAACCCTGTCTGTTGGGTCTCCAGCACTTCTCCCACCGTGTTGCAGCACAGAAAGGCAATAATGTAATGTTTACATAAGAAATGAATAAATACATAACTGAAACAAATAACTATCAATAATTTATTGATTAATAACTTAATTTAAAATATTTATTAATAAACATACCAAATAACATACCGAGAAAGAATACTAGGGAGAATTATAATGGTGAAATTCAAGGTTCATTCTAAAAGTGCAAATAGATAACAATAAAAATACGACTCGTTTTCCTTCTCCTCAGAGGAAGGCAGGACAGGGTGGTCAGTTTCAGAACCTGCCCCTGGCTGTGGGGATGGATGAGAGGATGAGTCTAGAAAGACACACTTTAAGAGGATGTGATTGGAAGAAGTCTGTGTCTTAGTTTGTTAAGGCTGCCAGAATGCAATATACCAGAAATGGGTTGGCTTTTATAAAGGGAATTTGTTAAGTTACAAGTTTACAGTTTTAAGGCCATAAAAATGTCCAAACTAAGGCATCCAGAGACAGATACCTCAACTCAAGAAAGGGCCAATCACATTCATGGTTTCTCTGTCATCTTGGAAGGCACGTGGTGACATTTGCTAGCTTGCTGTCCAGGCTTCTCATTGCTAATGGATTCCCTGAGAGCATTTTCTTTCTGCATCTCCAAAGGTCTCTCTATGTGAGCTCTGAAGCTTTCTAAAATGATTCCCTCTTAAAGGACTTCAGTAGGCAACCCCACTTTGAATTGGTAGAGACATATCTCCATGGAAACCACCTACTCAAAAGGTCCCACCCACAATTGGGTGGGTCATATTTCCATGGAAAAAACTTAATAAAAAAGATCCCACTCAACAATATTGAATGAAGATTAAAGAACATGGCCTTTCCGGGGTACACTACAGTTTCAAACTGACACAGTCTGTCACTCCCAGTAAGTGTATCAATACTGATCACAGGAAACGAGACAGCCATCTTCCTAGATAGCGGACCCTGCAGTGGTAACAGACATGATTTATGACTTCTTCTTTTTCAGACCTGCCTAAAATTCCAATTTTATATTTCAGAAAATCTACAAATATTCTTTAATGTATAGAGAGCCAAATGTTTGGTTTAGGGCTGGATGGCCAGAAGTTTAATGGTACCTGCCCATGATGCTATCTTACCCATTTAATAGTCATTTGTGTGAATCTCCACATCTTCCTGTATCATGGAATCCTGTTTGGATAAATGAAGCTTAAAGCAGGAACACGTACGGGGCCTTTGGAGGTATCTTTCCCTTGAATGGTCAGTCGTGGCAAGGGTTGATGGTGGGGCAAATGATTAAAGAGGACCGATGGAGAAGGAAGAGTATCTGAAGAGGAAGGAACTACACAAATGAGGGGTTTATCCAGTGACAACTTGTTATTAGATCCAGATAATGTGTTTTCAATAGGCATGCCATTAAAAAGATATTTGCCACTTAATTACCAACTGGTTTGTAAGCAGAAACTTTGAGACTGCAGAAATATCAAGTTCCTCATTAAATATCAAGTTCCTACTAATTTTAGTGGTACAGATGATAAGTCTCGAGAAAAGCTTTCTCTTCACCAACATTTATTTATTTATATAAAAATCACATTGTTTATAATATCCCATCACTGTGGAATATGAGGTGTCCAATTTGGAGAGCACATAATACTGCAAATGCAAGAAACTTAAAATACAAGACAATGAGGAAAACAATAAGAACAAACCTTTTCTCCAGGCTGGGATTTCCACAGATTCCTTGAATAGCCAACAGAATCAGATGACATGCTAAATCTTTGGTTATGATCCTTCTCTTTGCTTTCAGGGAATTCCTACACGTTTGTCTTGATGTTACGGCCACATCACTCGAGTCCAATCCTATCTGAGCTCTCTGCTGTTCAGGCAAGCAACTGTGTCCACCCCTTTATCTACTCCACTCATCAGCCATGGTCCAGAGGGCCAGGATGTGGCCACATCTCATGCTCGCTTGGGTTCGGCACTTGTGCAGTTAACCGACACTTGATAAGCATCAGTTCTAAAAGGGTGTTGGCTGGAATGATCTGGAATTATGAACTGCTCTTAGAACACCCTTCTTTCAATGGTGTGAGGAGCTTTTAACTTCAGGACTGTAACCCAGGACAGGTGAGGGGAAAGAGAAAGCAGGGATTAAAGTAGATGTAAAATAAATTGATCATTTGTCTGGAAAGCAGAGAAGAAAAAGTTCTCAGAGGGCCTAGGAGTAAATAGCCAGCCCACTGTGTGATATTTGTTTTATCTGGGAAGCAAAGACATCAACCTTATCTAAATTCACTGCTGTCACATGCATTCTTTTCGGCTTCCTTCTTTCACTCACCATTATGTTTTGAAGATTGAGCTGTATTTTTGTTTGGATTTATAGTTTTTGTATTTTTCATCACTGTAAATATTCCACCATAAAAATGTAATAAAATCTATGTTCCTTTTATGCTTGATGGACAGAGGGAGTGAGATGAGATTTTGCAGTCCCTTATCGTCTTTCTCAGCATTGAAGAGCTTTTGTTCCCAGCTCCTGACGGTATTGAGTCCAATATAAAGCAAAACGAATTAATGGGCTAAAAATCGCCTCACAGCATTTATCCTGAATTGATCAAAATATCACCCTCCAAAAGGAATCCCCGGAAGTTTGGGTTGTGCTTAAGGAAAAGAAAGATCTGCTCACCATGTTTCAGGGAAAACCCCAAATTGTCTACTTTCCCTAGAGACTGGAACATCCATACATGGTTTTCCACTGCAATAGCAGTGAAGAGAATATGCCCCAACTGGCTCGCTGATCCATGTGGAAACGACCTAACTTCCAGCATGAAGTCAGCCTCATTCTGGCAAAGCCTAGAGCAGCCAAACCCTCTGACCAGGAAAAATCCACAGTTACTATTTAATGCCACTGATTTTAGTGGATATTCCTTTGCCAATTATTGTTACTGGTGTACTTGGGATACAATGAAAACTAAGAGCAATGCAGGAGAACAAGGCCCACCAGATAATACAACCTAATGCAAATAGAATGCATTTGGTACTGACCCATAAAGAGAACGTCTGTGCCAATACGTGCACTTAAAGAACGACGTAAGGAAATTTAGTATATTGTAAGTGTGGCATCATAAATCATTGAAAATAAAAGATGCATGATTTTTAATCAGGAGTTTTTGGAAAAGGAAATTGGGTTGAGCTTTCATAGTGAGTTCCAGTTTGAGGATGTCGGACTTGAGCAAGGAAAAGATTTGACCCTAGATGGCTGTGACACACAGCTATTTATTGGGACCAAGGTTTGATGGGTCTGTGGTGGGAGCAGCAGCCTCTGAAACCAGGAGCCCTCCAGAGGTCCTGGAGTTAGGGAGCCACAGAGGGAAAGCAGGGCAACCCCCTGGGGAAGAGGACACACTGCGAAGGGCGTCTTATTCATGTAGACAATGTCACAGAATTGTCCTCTTGGCCAGGGGTCCCCACAGGGTGAAGCGCCTGGAGGATGTGTAATGCAGAGCACTGCCTTACTAACAGCAAGCGGATGCTGGCGTAATTTCATCGGCTGCATAGAGCAGTGCTGGGGACAGAACCACGAGCCCCATGAAGACATGTTTTGGTGGTGTGACCCATTTGTAAACAGGACCTTTGAAGATGTTATTATCAGGTAAGGTGGGGACTAGCTGGTGAATGGGGTCTTCAGAGAGACTCATCAAATAGGCCTCGGTCCATAGAAGTCCTCGAGGGAGAGAAATCCCAACATGGACCAACGCCTGTGAGTCTGCACAAGGAGAAGCTGTGAGCCAGAAGCAGAGCGGCAAGCTGAGGACCCCCCACGCGTGGCAGCGAGCCAGCACCGGGCACTTTACAGATGTCCGTGGAAAGCATGGCCTGTTGAGACCTGAATTTTGGACTTCCAGCCTACAAAACCATGGGGAGATAATAATTGTAATTCTTTAAGCCACCCATTGGATGGTATTTATCGTAGAAGTCCTGGAGAACTAAGTCTTGGTAAACCAACCCTAAATGGCTTACAGCTGCTTGTCCAGGCTGTTTTTAATGCGATCAGACGTGGAAGAGTTTGGACAAGGAGACTTTTCTGAGGTTGCTGGGATTAAGTAACCAACACATGGAACCACTGCACAGAGTAAGTATGTCTTTGGCTCATTTATATAAAAATATTGAATAAGGGCGGGCAACAGCGGCTCAGTGGCAGAGTTCTTCCTGCCATGCCGGAGATCCGGGTTCGATTCCTGGAGCCTGCCCATGTCAAAAAAAGAAAAACCAAACCAAAATACTGAATAAACAGCAAATAATTAAAGGCTATAAATATATAACCTCAGTAAGGCAGAATCCACCTAAGGCAGCTGGAAAAAGGAAGAGAAATAGAAGAAATATCTATGTGTGGGTGTATATATGCATATATATGCATGCGTATTACATAAAAGAGTTAATTTTCCTAATATATTAACACAGAAATAACAACAAAACCCTCCTAGAAAAATGGGCAAGAGACATGAATGGGTAAACAAATGTGGTATAAACATATAATGAAACATTATTTGACAATAGAAAGAACTGTCAGGTTACAACTTGAATCTTGAGAACTGTGATGGTTCATTGCGTATGACAGCTTGGCCAGCGGATGCTGCCCAGTTGTCCGGTCAGGCAAGCACTGGCCTGTTACTGCAAGGACAGCTCATGGACTTAAATCACCGGTCAGGTGATCACATCTATGGCTGATTACATCTGCAGTTGGCTCAGGGGAGTGTCTTCTGCAATAAGAGATGTTTAATCCAGTCAGTGGGAGGCTATCAGGAGGCAGGTGATGTCTTCAGCAGTCAGAAGAGAGAGCTTTCCTCTCCACTTCAGCCAGCCAGCCTCTCCCGGGGAATTCATCGAAGACCCTCACTGGAGCGCCAGCTTGTAGCCCGCCCTGCAGAATCTGGACATGTTCACCCCACAGGTGCTTGAGACACGTTCATAAAATCTCATGCTATGTATAGCTATCTCCTGGTGGTTCTGTTTCCCTCGAGAACCCTAATGAATACAAGAACATTATACTGGCTGAAATAAGCCTGTCACAGAAAACCACGTACTGTGTGATTCCATTGATACGAAGTGTGCAGAACAGACAAACATCTCAAGGCAGAAAGCAGATTGGTGGTTGCTTACGGTTGGGGAAAAGGGAGAAAGTAGGGGTGGCTACGAATGGATAAGTGGCTTATTTTTGGATGGTGTGCTGTTCCAGAATTGATGATGGTGATGTTTACACGACTCTGTGATTATGAGAAAATGCAATTGAATTGCACATGTGAGGTGGGTGAATGGGTTCGAATGTGAGTGCTGTCTCAACAAAGCTACTTATCAGTTTCACTCATACATGAGAGAAGTGCAAGGGAAACTGCCCATATCAGATGGGCAACATTTCAAACCTTGACTATAAATACCACTTGAGCGTTGGTGGGAAATTAGTCACCCTTCTTTACAACCTCCATTTCATACCATCTACAAAGCTGCACAATCAGTAACACTTTGACACGTCAGCCTCCTTCCGAGGGATCTGTCATGGAGATACTTGACTACAAGGACAGAGCAGTGCTTGGGTGATGCCAATCTTCGAAGCTCTATCTTGAAAATGGAAGGATGGAAAGTCCTTGGGGAATCGATGTGCACTGCCATGCTGCGACGTCCAGAAACTACCAGGGGGTGGGGGGTGTAAGGGCAAGGCAAAGACGCCCACATCTTTTTTTTTTTTTTTGCATGGGCAGGCACCGGGTTTCGAACCCGGGTCTCCAGCATGGCAGGCGAAAACTCTGCCTGCTGAGCCACCGTGGCCCACCCAAGACATCCATATCTTAAGCCCTGAAACCTGTGACTATTTTACATAAGCGGCTCAGGGGAATGAGGCTGGGGATGGAATGGATTGCTAAAATGCTGACTTTAAGAGAAGGGGATTATCTGGGACAATCCAGATGTGCCCAGTGTAAACACAGGGTCCTTAAATGTGGAAGAGGAAGTGGAAGGGAGAGTACCACAGAAAGAGACAGGGTGGGGAAGGTCAGAGTAAGGGAGGTAAGAAGCACCCACCCACCGCTGCTGTCTCTGAAGAGGGAGGAGCAGCTTCGAGCCTGGAGAAGCTGGAGGGCAAGGAAGCAGCTTCTCCTCCAGAGCCTTCTGAAGAAACACAGCCCTGCCTCCACACCAGCCCAGGCAGACTGTGCCGGGCTTCCAGCCCGTGCCGCAGTAAGACGATGAATCCGGGCCGTTTTAAATGATTCTATTTATGGTAAATTGTTACAGCAGTGACAGGAAACAGATCACAAAGTTAACTGGCAAAAAAGCAAGGTGAAAAGCAATTTATACAAAGGGGTAACTTTTGTTTTTTTTAAAAAATAGGTGAAATTAAATGATGTGTATGTTTACTTATATTTTGCATGTCATGTTTCAGTTGTTAAAAACAGAGACGATACACCAGAGACTGATTTTTAAAAGTAGTTACCTCCCATAGGTGAGAGTTGAGTGTGGAAGGGGCAGGCTGAAGTAAATCACATCTGAGGGTTCCAGTTCATGTGGTTGGTTTTTGTTTTCTTTTGTATGCTGTATGGTGGGGGTCACATTTCACATTCTCCAGGTGAATGTCCTGTTATCGCAGCACCATTTGTTGAATGTGCTTTGTTTTATTTTTTGGAGTGCATGGCTGTGAATTAAACAAAGGTCTCCCACATGGCAGCAAGAATTCTACCACTGAACTCTCTGTGCACACCACATTTCACACAATTTTCACTTTTGATACCTATAAATACTTTCCATATTCCAAAACACAGAATTAAACCATAAAAGGTAAGAAAAGCATGAATATAAATAAGTAAACATAAAGATAAGCCTATGTCCATTTAAGAACACTTCCCTGGGATAAAGCAAAAAAGAAAGTTTATTAATGTGTGAGAACTGGAGTTTTATGTATAAAGATACAAATATAACGTCAAAAAGTGATATGAATTTTGACAGCTGATGAAATGGTATTAAGTTAGTGTTTAATATTTAGAATTCAAGAACTTCACTATCTGAATTTGCAGATTTTTTTCCTTATTGCCTAAACTTTAAATTGGCTTATAAAACTTACTGCACAAACACAGGTTATATAATGATTATATGGAAACTTTATTTAGATATACCTATGGATAAACTAACTAAGATAGCCATTTTTTGGTGGTTCTAAGTGTATTGTTTGTTTTCTTAATTTAAAAAAATTGTAAAAAAAGATAATATGAGCATATCATGTTACGTTAGGGTTGGGAATGTCTGTATGAACTCACACTTTCCACCACTTGAATGCCAAATGGTCTCTTTTCCTGTCTTGCCCAGCTCCTAGAGGGTGGATCGATTCCTTGGACCCTTTCTCCATCTTCAGACAGAAATGGTGGCTCGTGCTCTGTTCTAGTTTGCTAGCTGCTGGAATGCAACACTCCAGAGATGGACTGCCTTTCAATAAAAGGGGATTTATTTAGTTAACGTATAGTTCTTCAGAGGAAAGGCAGATATATTTCAGCTGAGGTTCTTTCTTACATGGGAAGGCACAGGGTGGTCTCTGCTGGCCTTCTCTCCAGGCTTCTGGGTTTCAACAACTTTCCCTGGGGTGATTTCTTCTGGCATCTCCAAAGGCCTGGGCTGAGCTGCGATTGCTGAGATGAGCTGCTTGGGCTGTGCTACGTTGAGCTCTCTCATTTAAGCACCAGCCAATTAAATCAAACATCATTCATTGCAGCAGGCACGCCTCCTAGCTGACTGCACATGTAAATCAGCAACAGATGAGGTTCACGTACCATTGGCTCATGTCCACAGCAACAGAACCAGGCACCTTCACCTGGCCAAGCTGACACCTGAATCTAACTACCACACGCTCCTCTCACCTTGACTCTCTCTGACGCTGACTCTCCTACCTCCCCTTCCACGTGTAAGGTGGACTCTCCTGGATGCTCCAGGTACTCAGCCAAGCTCCGGTCATCTAAGGAGCAACTTCAATTCCACCTGCAGTGCCCTTTGCCCTTTAACCTAACATAATCACAAAATCTGGGGTCAGGGTGTAGACACTGAGGACCCAGGGGTTCAGCCTCAATGCTCAGCATCATTCCCAGGCCACTTCCGAGCTGCCACCACAGGGTCTGCTCCTAAGAAGACCGTGGAATTTCCCGGAGAGTTGGCTGAGATATGGAGAAGGGAAATCAGCCTCAAGACAACGTGCCCAGAGAGGCTCTCTAATTTCAGAGTGATGCGTACCTGGTCCGAGGTTGCACTGGCCCAAGCCAGGACCACTACATGGCCTCTCGGGTGGCCACTGATTCGGTCAAAGTCGACCCCTTTCTGAGATGTTAGACGGACTCTGCTCTCCATAGCACTTTCTCCATTTTACGCCCAAACAGCCTCATTTCATCTCTGTGGTCTGTGGATGTGGCTGCTTGTGCTACTGAAAACATGGAAGGAATTTAAGGTTTCCTGCCAGTGTTTATTCTTTCTCATTTTGACCAACTTTCCAGGGAGCGTGAGGGGTTAAAATATGTACTTAACTGCTCTCCCCAATTGGAAACACACGCATTCCGTTTCTTATGGAGAGAGCAGCAGGAGTCCTCTCCATATGATTTAGACAGAGAAGCACAAACATCACACAGCCTCCTCTTATACGGGAGAAATGAAAGGAAGCACGGTCTGTATTTCCCTCCAGTGAGAGCCTGGGGCAGCAGCTCTGGAAGGCCCAGGGAGCTGTCACCGAGCAGCTGGACCTGAACCGGGGCAGGAAGGAAGGACGTCAGAGGACGAAGGAGAAGGAACAGGACACTTCCGAGTGAGGGTCCCCCCCAGGGACGCCAGGGCCAGCGGCTCTATCACCACAGCACGGCCTGCCCCTGCCCTCTGACCCCACATTCGGTTAGGGGGTGTCAGCAGCGTCTCCACATCGACCACGGAGGACAGGAGCCTTGGGTGAGTGCGTCCTCCCGTCTGGGCCACGGGGTGGGGCGCCTCTCCCCGTCCCCACTCCAAACTCCTCGGGACACCAGCGCAACATGAGGAGCCGGGGCCTCAGTCCCAGGCCCTGGACTCGGGGACGGTGGGGGAAGCTGCTCAGACGAGCGACGGGAAGCTGTGGTGTGGCCGCCGCGCGGCTGCGCTGTGGGAGCCTCGGACGCGGCCCGAGGGGAGGGAGAGAAGGGGAGGCAGAGGCCCGGGAAAGAGATCCAGGGAGGAAGGGGGCAGGCGCGGCGCCGCTCAGTATCAGAGGCTGAAGCAAACCCGCGGAGAGAGGAGGTGGCCCGCCCGAGGGGGATGGAGGCGTCCCTGGCCTCGGCGATGCGCTCCCGAGAACGGCGTCCGGGTCCCCGCGCAGGGCTCCCGCCCCTGGGCAGCCTCGGCTCGGGGCGCACCGCGGAGCGCACAGCCCAGCGAGGGCCCGGGGCTCCCCGGGGCTCCAGCTGGGAGCCTCAGACCCCCCGTGTCCTCCTGGGGCCCTGGTGTCACAGCCCTCCGGTGCGCGCCGTCTGCCAGTCCTCCGGGCGAGCCCCGCCGTCCACCGCCGGGTGCTGGGAGCGGTCACCCGGCCTGACGCCAGGAGTAACCGTCCGTGGGCACAGTGAATGGAGGGCCGGCCAGGGCCCGGGAGCTGCGGGTCAGCCGCTCCCCGGGGTGCTGGGTCGGCTCTCCGGCCCGCACGCAGGGGCCAGCCATCCTGCCCACGCCCACCCATCTTCCTGGCTGCCTGCATTCGGGGAGGGGCGCGGGGAGGCTGGGCCTCGGGAGTACCCTCTGCTGGAGCCAGGCGGGAAGTGCAGGCTGGCAAGGGCCCTAGCTTCCTAGGATCTTAAAAATGTGTATATATACTATATGTTTTCTATATTATTATGACAATTATTTTTATCCATATACATATGTTTTATATAATTATGTAGTTATATTTTGGGGTTTCTATTTTTAATTTAATTTTATTTTCTAATATTCTCGCTTTTGTGGGCACCATTCTGTTCATTCCCATTATATCTTGGGGTGTCTCCTTTTCACTTTGGACCTGCTATTGCTGAGGTGTGTCCTTTTAATTATTATTTTACACTTTATTTTATTATTATTTTGAGGAGGGTGTATGGGCCGGGAATCAAGCCCGGGTCTCCCGCAGGGCGGGTGGGCATTCTGCTACTGAGGTAACTGTGCACCTCTGTCCAGCTTTAAATAGACCCTCAAGCAGAATTGTAGCCCACACGTGAGCTCCGGGCCTTGGCTTGGCAGGGAATTACTGATCAAACAAGTGCAAAATGGAACCTTCCATGCACAACCAAGTGAATACAAAACTTCAGATGAGTGAAGGAAAGCAACTTGCAAAAAACCTTATTAAGATAGCCAAATGCCCTGAATACAACCTAAAAATCACAAGGCACATGAAGATCCAGGCAGAATGGCCCAGCCAAAAGACTAAATCAAATTACCGGAGGGAACACAGACTACGGAACAACTATACAAGGATATTTGTAAAGAAATAAAGGATATCAGGAGGACACTAGAAGAGCATAAAGAAGAATTTGAAAGATTAAATAGAAAAATGGCAGATCTCATAGAGATGAAAGATACAAGAGACCAAATTAGAAATATACTGGAGGCACATAATAGCAGATTTAAAGAGGCAGAAGGAAGAATTAGGGAGCTGCAAGACAGAACAATTGAACCAGAGCGCACAAAAGAAGAAATGGCAAGGAAGGGGGAAAAATGGAACTGGGTCTTAGGGAAATGATGGATAACAAGAGGTACACAAATATAACAATCACTGTTGTCCCAGAAGGAGAAGAGTAGAGTAGAGGGCTGGAAGGTTAGTTGAAGACGTAATCAGGGAAAACCTCCCAATACTTATAAAAGTCGTAAGTATGCAAACCAAGGAGGCCCAATGAACTCCCAACTAGAATAAATCCAAATAGGCCTTCTCGAAGGCACATATTAATCACATTGTCAAATGAAGAGAAACAGAAAGTCATGAAAGCAGCATGAGAAAAGCGATGTACTACATACAAGGGAAAGCACATAAGAGGGAGTTCAGACTACACCACAGACACCATGGAAGCAAGAAGACAGTGGTATGAGATATTTAAGATCCTGAATGGGAAAGGCTTCTAGCTAAGAATTCTTTATACAGCCTCACTGTCCTTCAAAAGTGAGGGAATGATTAAAATCTTCAAAGACAAACAATGACTGAGAGAACTAGTCAACACGAGACCTGTCCTACAAGAGATACTAAAGAGAATCCTGTCATCTGAAACAAAAAGACAGGAAAAGGAGGTCTAGAGGGCACAGAATTGAACAGTTCCAGTAAGCGTAACTTACAGGTTAAAAAGACAGAGAGGGAAAAGAATATATAGATCTGACAAATAAAAACGAAAGGACAAGATGGTAGATTCAAGAATTGCTTTTACAGTAATACCTTTGAATGTTCATAAACTAAACTCACTAATTAAAAGATTCAGATTGGCAGAAAGAAAGGATTGAAAAATAAAAGCCATCTATATGCTGTTTACAAGAAATGCATCTTATACCCAACGACTCAAATAGATTGATAGTAAAAGGTTGGAAAAAGATATTCTGTGTGTGCTGGTTTGGAAGGACGTATGGACCCTAGAAAAGCCATGTTTTAATCTAAATCCCATTTCATAAAGGCAGAATAATCTCTATTCAATGCTGTATGTTTGAAACTGTAATCAGATCATCTTCCTGGAGGTGTGATTTAGTCAAGAGTGGTTGTTAAACTGGATTAGGTGATGACAAGTCTCCACCTATTTGGGTAGGTCTTGATTGGTTTACTAAATTCCTATAAAAGAGGAAACATTTTGGAGAATGAGAGATTCGGAGAGAGCAGAGAATGCTGCATCACCACGAAGCAGAGAGTCTACGAGCCAGTGACCTTTGGAGATGAAGAAGGAAAACACCTCCCGGGGAGCTTCAGGAAACCAGAAGCCAGGAGACAAAGCTAGCAGATGATGCTGTGTTCGCCATGTGCCCTTCCAGCTGTGAGACAAGCCCTGACTGTGTTCGCCATGTGCCTTCTCACTTGAGAGAGAAACCCTGAACTTCATCGGTCTTCTTGAACCAAGGTATCTTGCCCTGGATACCTGTGATTGGACATTTCTATAGACTTGATTTAATTGGGACATTTTCTCGGCCTTAGAACTGTAAACTAGCAACTTATTAAATTCTCCCTTTTAAAAGCCATTCCATTTCTGGTATATTGCATTCTGGCAGCTAGCAAACTAGAACACCATGCAAGCTGTAACCAAAAGAGAGCAGGAATAGCTTTACTAATATCAGACAAAATATACTTTAAATGTAAAGACACCATAAGAGATAAAGAAGAGACAATTCACAAGAGGAAATAACAATCATAAATGTATATGCTCCCAATCAAGGAACTCCAAAGTACATGAAGGAAACATTGGCAAAACTGAAGAGAACAATAGACATTTCAACAATAATAGTGGGAGACTTCAATGCACCACTCTCCTCTATAGATAGAACAACCAGGCAGAGGATTGACAATGAAATAGAGAACTCAAACATTTTGATAAAGGAATTAGACCTAAGTGCCATATATAGATTGTTATGTCCCCAAACACCAGGATATACATTCTTCTTTAGTGCTCATGGAACGTTCTCCAGGATAGATCATATGCTGGGGCGCAAAACAGAACTTTATTAAATTTAAAAATATTGAATTTATTCAAAGCACTTTCTCTGATAACAATGGAATGAAGCTGGAAAGCAATAACCACCAAAGAACCAGAAATTTCACAAATATATAGAGATTAAATAACACACTCTTGAACAACCAGTTGGTCAAAGAAGAAATTGCTAGAGAAATTGGTAACTATCTGGAGACTAATGAAAATGAGCATATGACGTATCAGAACTTATGGGATGAGGAAAAGGCTGTGCTGAGAGGGATATTTATTGCCCCAAATGCCTATATTAAAAAAAAGGAAAAACAAAACTCAAGGACTTAACTGCTTACCTAAAGGAACTAGAGAAAGAACAGCAAACCATCCCTAGAGCAAATGGTAGAGCAGAAATAACAAAGACTAAAGCCGAATTAAATGAATTGAAGAACAAAAGAATAATAGAAAGAAGCAATAAAGGCAAAAGTTGTTTCTTTGAGAAAGTCAGTAAAATCGATGGAACCCTAGCTAGGCTGACAAAGAAAAAGAGAGAAAGGATGCAAATAAGCAAAATCAGAAATGAGAGGGTGTCGTTACCATAGACCCTGAAGAAATAAAAAAAATCATAAGAGGATATATGAACAACTATATGCCAACAAACTAGACAAATTAGATGAAATGGACAAATTCCCAGAAACACATGAACAAGCTGACTCAAGAACAAATAGAAGGACGGCTGCCATGGCTCAGGAGGCAGAGCTCCGACCTGCCGTGCTGGAGGTCTGGAGTTCGATCCCTGGTGCCTCCTGCCCATATGCAAATCTAAAAAATAATAATAAAAAAAAAATAAAAGAAGAAATAGAAGATCTCAATAAACCAATCACAAGTAAAGAGATTCAATGAATCATCAAAAATCTTCCTACAAAGAAAAACCCAGGGCCAGATGGTTTCACAGGGGAATTTTATAAAACATTCCAAAAAGAACTAACAATAATCCTGCTCAAACACTTCCAAATAACTGAGGAAAAAAGAACACTACCTAACTCATTTTATGAAGCTAGCATCACTCTAATACCAATTGAGTAAAGATGCTATAAGAAAGAAAAATTACAGGTCTACCACCCTGATGAAAATAGATGCAAAAATTCTCCACAATATACTAGCAAATCGAATTCAATGACACATTAAAAGAATTATACACCACGACCAAGTGAGGTTTATACCAGGAATGTAAGAGCGGGTCAACACAAGAAAATCCGTCAATGTAATACAATACATTAATGAATTGAAAGGGAAAAAGTCACATGATCACCTTGATTCATGCTGAAAAAGCATTTGACAAAATTCAGCACCGTTTTCTGACAGAAACACATCAAAAGGTAGGAATCAAAGCTAACTTCCTCAATAGGATAAAGGGCGTATATAACAAAACTGATAGCCAGCATCATACTCAATGGTGAGAGATTGGAACCTTCCTCCGTGATTGAGAATGAGACAAGGATGCCCTCTGTCACTCCTGTTATTCAACATTGCGCTAGACGTTCTCGCTAGAGCAGTTGGGTAGGAAAAATAAATAAAAATATCAAAATTAGAAAGAAAGAAGTAAAACTCTCATTATTTGCTGATGATAAGGTATTGTACTTACAAAATTCTGAGAAATCTACATCAAAGCTTCTTGAAGTAATAGACAAATTCAGCAAGGTGGTGGGTTGTAAGATTAATGTGCAAAACCCAGTAATGTTTCTATCCACAAACAATGACCTAAGTGAGGATTCAGTAAATGAAAAAGTCCATTCAGAATAGCCACTAAAAGAATCAAATATCTAGGGATAAACTTAACTAGGGATAAAAGACCTGTACACAGAAAACCACATAACATTGCTAAAAGAAATCAAAGGAGATCTAAATAGGTGGAAACACATTCCATGCTCATGGATAGGAAGGTTAAATATAGCTAAGATGTCAATTCTACCCCAATTGATATACACATTCAACACAATACTAATCAAACTTTGAGCAAAATGCTTTACAGAATTAGGAAAGTGAGTTATCAAGTTTATTTGGAAGGGAAAGTGACCTCAAATGGCCAAAGACATCTTGAAAAAGAACAAGGAAGTTGAATGATTCATTCCTCATGACTTCGAAGCTTATTATAAAGCCACAGTGGCCAAAACAGCATGGAACTGAAACCAAGATAGAAGTATTAACCAACAGAATTGAATCGAAAGTGTCAAAATAGACCACCAAATCTATGGTCAACTGATCTTCAACAAGGCCCCCAAATCCACTGAACTGGACAAAATAATCTCTTCAATAGTTGGGCATAGGAGAACTGGATATCAATGTCCAAAAGAATGAAAGAGGACCCTTAACTCACACATTATACAAAAATTAAGTCAAAGTGGATCAACACTTAAATATAAGAACTAGTACCATAAAGCTCCTCGAAGAAAATGTAGGGAGACCTCTTCAAGACCTACTAATAGGAGGTAACATCTTAAACTTTACACCTGAAGCAAAAGCAACTAAAAAAAATAAATAAAAAAGATATATAGGAACTCCTCAAAATCAAATGCTTTTGTGCCTCAAAAGGCTTTGTTGAAAAGGTCAAGCAGCAGCCAACTCAATGGGAGAAAATTTTGGAAATCACACGTCGGACAAAGGATTTGATATCCTGGATAAAGGTTTGATATCCTGTATACATAAATAAACCATACAACTCAACCACAAAAGGATAAACAACCCTATTATAAAATGGGCCAAAGTTACGAATAAACATTTTTCTGAAGAGTAAATACAGATGGCTCAAAAGCACGTGAAGAGATGCTCAATTTCATTAGCTATAAGGGAAATGCCAATCAGGACTCCAATGAGATGCCACCTCACACCTATAAGAATGGCTGTTGTTAAAAAAACAGGAAGCTGCAAATGTTGGAGAGGATGTGGAGAAATTAGGACACTTATGCACAGCTGGTGTGAATGTATAATGGTGCAGCCGCTAAGGAAGACAGTTCGGTGGTTCATTAGGAAACTAAATATCAAGTTGCCCTTTGACCTGGCAATACCACTACTTGGTATATTCCCAGAAGAGCCAAAAGCAGTGACACAAACAGACATTTGCACACCGGTGTTCATAGGAGCATTATTCACAATTGTCAAAGATGGAAGCAATCCAAGTGCCCATCGACAGATGAGTGGATTAACAATATGTGGTATATACATATGGTGGAATATTATGCATCAGTTAGTTAGATAAAATGACATCCTGAAGCACGTGACAAGATGAATGAACCTTCAGCACATAATGCTGAGTGAAATAAGCCAGACACGAAAGGATAGATACTGTATGATTCCACTTTTTTAACCATGGTAAAGGTAAAATCAGAGGCCTATAGTACAGAATACAGGGGGCCTAGAGATACATGGAAGCTAGAGATGGGTGAACAGTTAGCTAATGAGGTTGAATATTGTGTTAGTTTACATGTAAGCTGCTGGGATGCAAAATACCAGAAATGGAATGGCTTTTAAAAAGGGAATTTAACAAGTTACAAGTGTGCAGTTCTAAGCCTATGAACATATCCAAACTAAGGTATCCAGGAAAAGATACTTTAATTCAAGGAAAGCCTGTGGGTCTGTCAGCTGGGAAGTCAGGTGGCTGGCATCTGCTGGTCCCTTGCTCCTGGGCTCCATTGTTTTCAGCCTCTGTTCTTGTGGGGGTTCCTCACTTTGCTTCTCTGGGGCTGGCTTTCATCTCTTGCTTCCCTTGGCTCTCTCCAGGTTATGGCTTGCTTAACATCTCGTGGTGATGTCTGCTGGGCTCAAAGCATCTCCAAACACCTGTGTCTCTGTTCTCTGCCTGTCACCTCTGGTCTGAAGTTTGTGTTGGCTCTGTCTCCATCAGCTTTGTCTTTTCTGAGGTTTCACCCTATGTTTCCCCTTTTAAAGACTCTAGTAAACTAATCAAGACCCACCTGGAGTGGGTGGAGTCACATCTCCATCTAGTCAAAAGGTCACACCTGGGCTGGCCACAGTGGCTCGGCAGGCAAGAATGCTCGCCTGCCGTGCCAGAGGACCCAGGTTCGATTCCCGGTGCCTGCCCATGTTAAAAAAAAAAAAAAGTCACACCTACAATAAGGTGCGTCACATCGCCATGGAGATAATCTAATCAGAATGTTCCAACCTACAGTATTGAAACAGGATTAAAAGGAACAGCTGCTCCCACAAGATTGGAACAGAGTTAAAACATGGCTTTTCCGGGGTACAAAATAGATTAAAACCAGCACGAACATAAGTGTAAGGGGATGGATAGAAGTTGAGGCAGTTCATTAGTGGGTCTATAAGGAATACTGCCATATTGAAGGGGAACATGATTGAAAGGGGTTGTATAGAGCCATGTAGCCCACTGATTACCACTACAAATATAAATTCTTGCATGAACTACTTTAAAGATATGAATCTAAGAGAAAGAGTTTATAATATTGGGTATAGGGGGAAACTACTATTGAATGCCATGGGCTGTGTTTAACAGGAAGACATCAACAGTAGCACAGAAACACCAGGGGTAAATAATTGGGGGGAGGGACAAGAATTAAGGGGAGATTTGGATTTTCTATTCGAAGGTGTGTTTATTGGTTATTTTCCTCTTTGGAGCAAGGAAAATTGTATGAAATTGAGAGTGTTGATGATTAAAGCACAAGTGAGGATAATATAAGACAGACTGCTGACTTTGGACATTATTCATGATGTCCAGATGGAGGTGGCTGAAGTGAACACTGGCTGAGAAGTAGAATGGTGAGCTGTGGTGTTAGACGTATGGTAGAATATGTTCTGCTACAGAAAGGAACAAGCTTGCGAGGCATGCAGCATTGTGAGTGACCGGTGGGACATTAGACGATGCAATATAAGCCTGAAACAAAAGAGCAAATGTTGACTGGTCTCATTTAGAAAATACTTACAAGAAAATTGGGGCCTAGATTGTAAATTCTTATAGCACCCACGTTTGGTCCAGAGCGGTAATGTTGTTTCTAGATATTTAAATGCTGTGCTATATTTGTATGACCTGGTATTTCCCTGGAAGTTTGGACGCCTGTTTGACACCTAAGACTCAGAATAAGAGTTCTGCAGCTCTGAAAGTCAGCAGTGCCATATACAACAACTTTAAAGAAATTGAAGAAGATATAAAGCTTCGATTAGAGATAAGAACAAAGCCAATCAGGACGGGACTAAAGTGAATCAGAATACAGGGGTAAGGAAGACACCGTCTGTATTTTAGAACTTCACCTACTCTATGAGACTAAGAGAAGAGGGATTTATTTTGTCCAGAAACTAAACTTTCTGTAGCACATAATCTAACTCAACCTGCCTGGATAGATAATTTAAACAACCCAAACAGAGGGAGCCCAGATTGGAAATGAGGGCTTGTAATTCTGTATAGCTTAATGTAATGCCTGGATATATCCCAGAGTATGCTGAGCAGATAATTAAAATGTATTGGCAAAGTCCCTTGAGGGATAGGAGAAGAAAAAATATAGAACTATTACACTTTACTACTGGGAAAACCCCTGTTACTGTCTCAAACATTAGGGACACCCAAATCAATAGGCCAAGCTCTTGATTGTGAGGCTTACTCTTGTGAAGCTTTTGTATGTAGTGAAGAAGCTTAGCTTACCTATAGGCATGCCTTAGAGTTACTTCTGGAGGACCTCTTTTGTTGCTCAGATGTGGCCTCTCTCTCTCTCAGCCCAACTCTGCAAGTGAAACTTTTGCCTCCCCCAAATGTGGGACCTGACATCCAGGGGTGAAAGTCTTCCTGGCAACGTGGGAGATGACTCCCAGGGATGAGCCTGGCATTGCCACCATGGGATCAACAATGCCATCCTGACCAAAAGGGAAAAATAATTATAACAAATAATGTATCGGTGGCTGAGAGAGTTCAAATAGAGTCGAGAGGCCACTCTGGAGGCTACTCTCAAGTATGCTTCAGCTTGATATTGCTACTTATCATGGTTTGCCAAACCTCAACCAAAACCATTCCTGCCAACCCTAAAGAACACCTAGGGCTTTATTTGAGATTCTACAGAAGTTCTATGCACTGTGATTACTTTCCAGAAACCTACAACCCCCAGATGGGTTTCTAGGTCAGATGAGTCTGGAGATGCATAGGGACCAGCCTCTCCAGAATATTGGCTAATTTCATCCCCCTATCCCATATTATCGCCAGCCCCTTCCAACATGAAAAAGTTAGAATGAGCATAGCGCAAATACCTATAAATGCTGGGAAAAAGATCAGAGGAGAAAGTGGAGTAATAACAGAGAAGATAGGATTTAACAAATGAATATGCTTGCTGAATCATATTGATATTTCTTTTAGTCTCCAGTGTCTTGAAACAGTTAGGAAGAAAAATGTAAAATTGTGGAACTGTAACCCATACCAAACTCCGAAACCTGTTCTACACCTAATTGTTGCAGTGTGCTTTGAAATGTGTTGCTTTTTTTGTATATGTTATTTTTCAGAATAAAAAAAAAGAAAGTTGGTGTATTATACTCACATGAGACAAAGTGACATTTTAGGGAAGACAATTGGTAGAGATAAAGAGGGTTATTTAAAAATAATAAAAGTTTTTAATTTTGAAGGGCATTATCTAAAAAGAGAAAAGAAAATCCAAAGAACAGGAGAATATAGTTGCAGACCATATATCTGATAAGTGTTTAATATCCAGAACATATAAAGAACTGTTATCACTGAACAACCAAAATATAAGAAACCCAGCTTTGAAAAGTGCAAAAGACTTGGATAGATATTTCTTAAAAGAAGATATACAAATGGCCAAAAAACATATGAAAAAATATGTTCATTCTGAATAGATGCAAATGTTTCAAGAAATGATCATGCTGATGAATATTCAACTATGTGATGATATTGTGAATTGCTGATTATATATGTAGAACGGAATGATCAAAAGTTAAGAATGTTTGCAATTGTTTGGTGTTTTTTGGTATTTTTTTTTCTTTTTACAGTTCCACACGCATCCTTCACAGTATTTGATGTTGTTACAGTCAGACTAGTGGGTATGTACTAATATCACATTGTGGCTTTTCACTTACATTTCATGATAACTAATGATTTTTTTAATTAAGTTTATTAATTAAAAAATAAAGAAGCAAAATAAAACAACATACATAATCAGTAATTCACTATATCATCACTTAGTTGCATATTCATCATTTCTTAGAACATTTGCATTAATTCAGAAAAAGAAATAAAAAGACAACAGAAAAGGAAAGAAAATGAACACAGGAAAGAAAAGAAAATATTATACCTACCATACCCCTTACCCCTTGCTTTCATTGATCACTAGCATTTAAACTAAATTTATTTTAGCATTTGTTCCCCTATTATTTATTTTTATTCCATATGTTCTACTCATCTGTTGACAAGGTAGATAAAAGGAGCATCAGACACAAGGTTTTCACAATCACACAGTCACATTGTGAAAGCTGTACAATCATCCTCAAGAAACATGGCTACTGGAACACAGCTCTACATTTTCAGACAGTTCCCTCCAGCCTCTCCATTACATCTTGAATAACAAGATGATGTCTACTTGATGCATAAGAATAACCTCCAGGATAACCTCTCGACTCTGTTTGGAATCTCTCAGCCATTGACACTTTGTCTTATTTCCCTCTTCCCTCTTTTGGTCGAGGTGGTTTTCTCAATCCCTTGATGCTAGGTCTCAGCTCATTCTAGGGTTTTTCTCAATCCCTTGATGCTGAGTCTCCGTTCATTCCAAGATCTCTGTCCCACGTTGTCAGGAAGGTCCACACCCCTGGGAGTCATGTCCCACATAGAGAGGGGTAGGGTGGTGAGACTGCTCGTTGTGTTAGCTGGAGAGAGGGGCCACATCTGAGCAACAAAAGAGGCTCTCTTGGGGGTGACTCTTAGGCCTAAATTTTAAGTAGACTTGACTTATCCTTTGCAGGGTTAAGTTTCATATGAACAAACCCCAAGACTGGGGGCTCTGCCTATAGCTTTGGTTGTCCACACTGCTTGTGAGAATATCAAGAATTCAACTTGGGGAAGTTGAATTTCTCTCCGTTTTCACCACTCCCCCAAGGGGGCTTTGCAGATACTTTTCCACTCACTGATCAAGTCACTCTGGGATTCATCGGGGCATCACTCTGGACAAACCAGCAAAATCTCATGTCCTACCTGAGATTCCAAGTACTTATGGCGTTCAAACTATCTACATAAGTTATATTAGGAAATGCACTAGTCAAAATATAAATTTTGTAACAAATCAACATTTTTTGCTTTAGTCTCACACATAAGGTGACATTTTAAAATATTAATTACCATCTATTTTCAGTACCCTGCAATAATGACATTCCTTTGTTCTTCCTCATGCAAAAACATTTTAAAAATTGTACCTTGTACACTTCACTATTATTACACACTCTAGGCATTCCTAGATTATACCATCTCAATCTTTAACATCTATCTTTCTTTCTGATTTCATTTAGTGTTAAAACACTGAATGAAGCTGCATGTGAGAATGATAGAGGGAGGAGGGCTGGGGACATAAATGAAATCAGAAAGAAAGATAGATGTTAAAGATTGAGATGTTTTTTGGTATTTTAAAAAATTTTAAATTAATTTAAAAAAATATATGTTTCAACATCATTAGTTGTAAAGGAAATGCAAATCAAAACCACAAATATATACCACCTCACACCCACTAGGATAGCAATTATTTTAAAATGGAAAGTAACAAGTGTCAACAAGGATGCAGAGAAATTGGAACCCTTATATATTGTTTTGGGGATTATAAGCTCCTGTAGCCACAGTAGAAAATATTTTCTTATTTCCTCAAATTGCCATATAACCTGGCAATTCCAATCCTAGATATATACCCAAAATAACTGAAAGCAGGAACTCAAATTTATACTTGTGAATCAGTGCTCATAGCATCATAATTTAGAATTGATTGATGTAGAAACAACTCAAGTGTCCATCTTCAGATGAGTAGATAATCAAAATATGATATATCTATATGTTCTAGTTTGCTAGCTGCCAGAATGCAACACACCAGAGATGGATTGGCTTTCAATAAAAGGGGGTTTATTTAGCTAACACATAGTTCTTCAGAGGAAAGGCAGCTAACTTTCCACTGAGGTTCTTTCTTACGTGGAAGGCACAGGATTGTCTCTGCTGGTCTTCTCTCCAGGCCTCTGGATTCCAACAACTTTCCCTGGGGTGATTTCTTTCTGTACCTCCAAAGGCCTGGGCTGAGCTGCAAGTGCTGAGATGAGGTATGCTGAGCTGCTTGGGCTGTGCTATATTGCGCTCTCTCATTTAAGCATCAGCCAATCAAGTCAAACATCATTCATTGCAGCAGGCTCGCCTCCTAGCTGACTGCAGATGTAATCAGCAACAGATGAGGTTCAGGTACCATTGGCTCATGTTCACAGCAACAGAACTAGGTGCCTTCATCTGGCCAAGTTGACACCTGAATCTAAGTACCACACCATACTATGGAACATTATTCAGCCATAAAAAGGAATCAAGTTCTGACATATGCCATAATAGGGGTGAATTTTGGAAGTTTAATGTTGTATAGAATAAGCCAGGCACAAAAGGACAAATA
>PVIY010013890.1:0-57986 GCA_004026745.1 Myrmecophaga tridactyla | reverse complement strand
AAAGTTAAAAAAAAAAAAAAAGGTGGCCAACATTACCTGAGGTTGAAATGCCAGAACTGCCCTAGTATAATGTAGATGAGGGGATCCAGAGGCTTAGAGAGATTGGAATGTTAGAGTGGATTTATCATGCAAGGCCTGCTCTTACACCCCAGTAATATCCAGAGTATGCACCTTTTACCAGAACAGTGACAAATAAATTTGTGAGACTAGCGCCATCATCCCTGAAGAGCTCTGTAGTTGCACTTCTCTATAGATCAGATATTGCTGTAGGAACTGAGCTGGAATCCTTAAGCACAATGGGGATGATGGGATCCCGAGTTGGCAGAAGCCAGGTGGCAGCATTTAATCACCAAAGACAAGGTAGATGTGGCTATTATAATAGACAGCAAACTCAAAGCAGGCATCAGAATTATATGACTGGCAGAGATTTGTGGCATTGGCTAGTAAATCATGGGGTACCTAGAAATACAATAGATGGGCAGTCTACTGAATTCTTGTTTGAGCTGTATAAGCAAAAGAGTTCTAGGTCAAGTGAACAGAAGTCTAACCTGAATTACAAAAACACAGAATCACAGCCCCTTAATCAATTTCCAGACTTGAGACAGTTTACAGACCCAGAGCCCCTTGAATGAAGGGGAGACCAGGTCTCTTTGGGGGAGAACCCTGTTACACTGCCACATATATATACTGTTAATCTTCCTCCAAGCCTTCCCCAAGGAAACTGACGGTCTTTTACCAAGGTAACTGTGCACTGGGGAAAAGAAAATGATCAGATATTTCGGGGATTATTGTACACTGCTTCAGAAGTGACATTAATTCCAGTGGACCCAAAACATCACTCTGGTCCACCAGTCAGAGCGGGGGCTTATGGAGGCCAGGTGATCAATGGAGTTTTGGCTCAGGTCCGTCTCACAGTGGGTCCAGTGGGCCCCCAGAACCATTCTCTAGTTATTTTCCCAGTTCCAGACTGTATATTTGGTATAGACATACTGAGCAACAGACAGAATCCCCACATTGGCTCTCTAACTCGTGCAGTGAGAGCTATTATGGTGGGAAAGGCCAAGTGGAAGCCACTAGAACTGCCCCTACCTCGCAAAATAGTAAATCAGAAGCAATACTGGATTCCTGGAGGGATTGCAGAGATTACTGCCACTATTAAGGACTTGAAGGATGCCGGGGTGGTGATTCCCACCACATCCCCACTGAACTCTCCTATTTGTCCTGTGCAGAAAACAGATGGGTCTTGGAGGATGACAGTGGATTATCCTAAACTCAACCAGATGGTAACTCCAATTGCAGTTGCTGTTCTGGATATGGTATCATTGCTTGAGCAAATTAATACATCCCCTGGTACCTGGTATGCAGCTATTGATCTGGAAAATGCTTTTTTCTCAATAGCTGTTAGTAAGGACCACCAGGAACAGTTTGCTTTCAGCTGGCAAGTTCAGCAATATACTTTCACTGTATATTGAAAGTATATTCCACCTCAGGGGTATATCAACTCTCCAGCCCTATGTCATAATCTTGTCCGCAGGGACCTTGATTGTTTCTCCCTGCCACAAGACATCACACTGGTCCATTATATTGGTGATATCATGTTGATTGGACCTAGTGAGCAAGAAGTACCAACTACTCTAGACTTACTGGTAAGGCATTTGCATGTCAGAGGATGAGAGATAAATCCAACAAAAATACAGGGGCCTTCCACCTCAGTGAAATTTCTAGGTGTCCAATGGTGTGGGTCATGTTGAGATATCCCTTCTAAGGTGAAAGATAAGTTGCTGCATCTGGCCCCTCCTACAACCAAAAAAGAGGCACAACACCTAGTTGGTCTCTTTGGATTTTGGTGACAACATATTCCTCATCTGGGTGTGCTACTCCAGCCCATTTATCGAGTGACCAGAAAAGATGCTAATTTTGAGTGGGGACCTGAACAAGAAGAGGCTCTGTGACATGTCCAGGCTGCTGTACAAGCTGCTCTGCCACTTGGGCCATATGATCCAGCTGATCCAATGGTGCTGAAAGTGTCATTGGCAAATAGAGCTGCTGTCTGGAGCCTTTGGCAGGCCCCTATAGGAGAATCACAATGCGGACCCTTAGGATTTTGGAGCAAAGCCTTACCATCTGCTGCAGATAACTACTCTCCTTTTGAGAAACAGCTTTTGGCCTGCTACTAGGCCTTAGTAGAGACTGAATGCTTAACCATGGGCCATCAAGTTACCATGATACCTGAGTTGCCTATCATGAGTTGGGTGTTGTCTGACCCACCAAGCCATAAAGTTGGGCGTTTGCAGCAACACGCCATTGTTAATGGAAATGGTGTATATGAGATAGGGCCAGAGCAGGTCCTGAAGGCACAAGTAAGTTACATGAGGAAGTGGCCCAAATGCCCAGGGTCTCCATTCCTGCCACATTACCTTCTCTTTCCCAGACCAGAGCTATGGCCTCTTGGGGAGTTCCTTACAGTTAATTGACTGAGGAAGAGAAAACTCAGGCCTGGTTTACAGATGATACCACCCAAAAGTGGACAGCTGCATCACTACATCCCCTTTCTGGGGTAACCTTGAAGGAAAGTGGTGAGGGGAATTCTTCCTAGTGGGCAGAACTTCGATTGTTCATTTTGCTTGGAAGGAGAACTGGCCAGAGGTACATTTGTATAATGACTCATGGGCTGTTGCTAATGGTTTGGCTGGATGGTCAGGGACATGGAAAGACCATAATTGGAAAACTGGTGACAAAGAGTTCTGGGGAAGAAGTATGTGGATAGATCTTTCTGAGTGGGCAAAAAACATGAAGATATTTGTGTTTCATGTGAATGCGCACCAGAGGGTGACTTCAGCAGAGGAAGGTTTTAATAATCAAGTGGATAAGATGACCCGTTCTGTGGATACCCATCAGCCTCTTTCCCCAGCAAATCCTGTCATTGCCCAATGGGCTCATGAACAAAGTTGTCATGGTGGTAGGGATGGAGGTTATGCATGGACTCAGCAACATGGACTTCCACTCACCAAAGCTGATTTGTCTACAGACACTACTGAATGCCCAATCTGCCAGCAGCAGAGACCCCCACTCAGTTCCCAACATGACACCATTCCCTGAGGTGACCAGCCAGCTACATGGTGGCAGGTTGATTGCATTGTACCACTCCCTTCATGGAAGGGGCAGCAATTTGTTCTAACTGAAATAGACCATACTCTGGATATGGGTTTGCTTTTCCTGCATGCAATGATTCTGCCAAAACTACCATCTGTGGGCTTATAGAATGCCTTATCCAGCATCACGGTATTCTACACAGCATTGCTTCTGATCAAGGAACACACTTCACAGCAAATGAAGTGCGGGAATGGGCACATGCTCATGGAATTCTCTGGTCTTACCATGTTCCCCATTATCCAGAAGCAGCTGGATTGATAGAATGGTGGAATGGCCTTTTGAAAACTCAATTACGGTGCCAACTTGGTGGCAAGACTTTGAAGGGCTGGGGTAATTTTCTCCAGGAAGCTGTATATGCTTTGAATCAGCGCCCGCTGTATGGTGCTATTTCTCCTATAGCCAGGAATCGTGGGTTCAGGAACCAGGGGGTGGAAATGGGAGTGGTACCACTCACTTTTACCCCTAGTGATACAATAGGAAAATTTTTGCTTCCTGTCTGTATTAGTTAGGGTTCTCTCGAGAAACAGAATCAACAGGGAACACTCGCAAATATAAAATTTATAAAAGTGTTTCACATAACCATGGAATGCAGAGTCCAAAATCTGCAGGGCAGGCTATGAAGCTGACAATTCCGATGGAGGGTCTGGATGAATTCCACAGGAGAAGGTCGCCAGCCAAAGCAGGAAGAGAACCTGTCTCTTCTGAATCTTCCTTAAAAGGCTTCCAGTGATTAGGTTAAGCATCACTCATTGCAGAAGACACTCCCTTGGCTGATTACAAATGGAATCAGCTGTGGATGCAGCTAACATGATCATCATCTAATTCTATGAAATGTCCTCATTGCAACAGACAGGCCAGCACTTGCCCAACCAGACAAACAGGTACCACCACTTGGCCAAGTTGACACATGAACCTCACCATGACACTGTCACTGCAACCCTGAGCTCTGCTGGTCTACAGGTTTTAGTTCCAAAATGGGGAGTGCTTCCTCCAAGAGAAACAACAATGATTCCATTGACCTGGAATCTAAGACTGCCACCTGGTCACTTTGGGCTACTCATGCCCCTCGATCAACAAGCAAAGAAGGGGATTACATTATTGGCTGGGGTGATTGACCCTGACTATCAGGGGGAAATAGGACTGCAACTACACAATGGAGGTAAAGAAGAGTTTTCTTGGAATATAGGAGATCCCCTAGGGCATCTTTTAGTACTACCATGCCCTATGATTAAAATCAATGGAAAATTGCAACAACCCAATCCAGGCAGGGCTACCAATGGCTCAGAAAGTTCAGGAATGAAGGTTTAGGTCACCCCACCAGGCAAAGAACCATGGCCAGCTGAAGTGCGTGCTGATGGTAAAGGGAACATGGAATGGGTAGTGGAAGACGGTAGTGATAAATATGAACTATGACCACGTGATCAGTTACAGAAATGATGACTGTGATGCTGTTTTGTTCCTATTATACTATTTAAGTTGTAAGATATCAAGTTTAAGAATGACTATTACCCAAGGACTTGCACCCTATTCTGGAGAGATTTAATGTGTTTCCAGTTATATGCAGGACAGTTGAGTATTGTTAGGTGAAAGAAAAAAATGTGTGTTTTATTGTTTTTTATTTAGAAATTAGGTATGGTTTAAGGTGATATGTATAGCTGCCAAGTTGGCAAGGGGTGGACTGTCATGGTCAGGTGCGTGTGTCAACTTGGCCAAGTGGTAGTTCCTGTTTGTCTGGTTGGGCAAGTGCTGGCCTGTCTCTTGCAATGAGGACATTTCATAGAATTAAATCATGATCATGTCAGCTGTATCCACAGCTGATTCCATTTGTAATCAGCCAAGGGGGATGTCTTCTGCAATGAGTGATGCTTAATCTAATCACTGGAAGCCTTTTAAGGAGGATTCAGAAGAGATGTTCTCTCTTCCTGCTTCAGCCATGAGCCTCTCCTGTGGAGTTCGTCCGGACCCTCCATTGGAATCATAAGCTTCACAGCCTGCCCTGCGGATTTTGGACTCTGTGTTCCCACGGTTACGTGAGACACTTACAAATTTTATATTTGCGAGTGTTTCCTGTTGATTCTTTTTATCTAGAGAACCCTAAATAATACAATATGTAATTGAATGTTTTCTTTTATCTCTTTTTGAGATTTTTGACGGAAACATTTAGGTAAAAGTACCTAAACTTGAGGTCTACAGGAACTAATTATCCCTTTCTGTTGTCCTCCCTTCATTAAAGTATTGACAACTACCTTCCAATCAGATTATATAGCACACATATTTAGTCTTCTCTACATCCTCTCAAACTGCCCACAGTTTTAATTTTACCAAGATATTAGTACTGTTTAATTGAACATGATTTGCATTTATCTGAATTTTTATGGGTTCCTAATCACCTGTTCTTTTCTACTATGTGATAATGAATGGTTATAAGGCAAGGCACAACATTATCAGTGAATCTAAGTGCATTGCAAATTGTTCTCTTCAACAAGATCACAGATATATATCAAAGAACATCTTGTTATTGCTTCTATGGAAATATCAGATATTTTCAGTTTATCAAGGTCCTTTGCTGTCTTTTCTGGATTATGATTTAGTTCTAGGTTTTAGTCTGATACCCTCTATTCCAAAGGGGAAATTAAATGACAAATTGCATTCATTTCTTGGAATAACTAGTTGAACTGTCAAAGTATACTTTAAAAAAGGTATTTAGTAGGAAAAACATATCATTTGACTCTCTAAACCTCTGTGTATCAAAATGTTTGTATAATTTGTAAAGTAATGTACCAATAGCGAACCAGTTTCTGTAGCTTAAGTGAAAACACTATTCAGTTGTCTTTGAAGGAAATTTGTATTTCCTGAAAACTCTAAATTAAAAACTGAGTGAATAAATAAAACATAAAAAAGTAAAAGAAAAATCTGAATGAAAAGTGTCCTCTCGTAATTGGCTTAGATTATTCAAATTTATTGTAAGGACTTTTTCAATAATCTTATATACTACATATATACAGATGATGGACGACACAGTCCATATTCTTTTTTATGTAGCATCCTAGATGTGACAGTAAAACCCCAAATTATAATAATGGAGAGGAGGAAAATAAATATCGGTCTTCCACCTTCTCTCTGCCCTGTATTTTTACAAATTGAAAATATGGGTATTAATTGTTTATTTGTGTTCTTGATATAAGTTCCCTGGGCAGTTATGTACTTTTTTTTTTTTTAATTTGCATATGGGCAGGAGGCACCAGGGATCAAACTCCAGACCTCCAGCACGGCAGGTCGGAGCTCTGCCTGCTGAGCCACGGCAGCTGCCCAGTTATGTACTTTTTGAGAGTACTTTTTCTTTCTTTTAATGTGTTTGTATATGCATCACCTGTTTTTCTGTGATTTCTTAGAGAGTAAGGGCTGGTACTTCTTAAATTTAGCATTAACAGAATGTGGAAGCATGATAAATACATGCTTCTTCCATTATATTAACATATTCTCTGGTATATATTAGGACTGTAAAGCCTATGATTTCTCCTTCACAAGTGGAAAACTCCAGAAGTTTACAATTCAGTTATTTGTGCTGAGCTAATTAAAAGTTTTCCAGAGAGATGCTAGATCCTTTACTAGTAGAAAAAGAAAAAACAGCACATGATGCTAAGAATGGTGGAGAGAGAGATGTGAGAGTGTTATCACAAAAGTCAAGAGAATAAAAATTTCAAGGAAAAAACTGTCAACAATGTGAAATGCCAGAAACACCACATAAGACAAGAACTGATCATTGAATTTATCAATTGTAGTTTATCAATCAATTTCAATAAACTTATGGAATCGAAATCCAGTTTCTGTGAGTTGGGAAAAGAAGGAGCCAAGCATAGACTCAAAGATTCTTGGCTGTGAAAGGAAAGGTGAGTTGCTAAAGGAGAACCAAAGGAAGTGTTTCTAAGCTAGCAGAGATGAATATATCTACGTGCTGAGAAGAAAAAAACTAATGGAGAAGTGAAGGTTAATGATATGAGATAGAAAGAAAATCCTAAAGATCTAAAAGAAGCTAGAGTGTTAAGAGAGGAGGAACACCTTCATCTGAAGCAGTGGGGAAGGAAGTATTTACAGGGGAAAGATGATAAATAAATGGGTGAAAAGGCAAGTCAGTGAGGCAGTTGATGTCTAACAGCCTTTGAGAAAAAGGAGAAAGGTACTCAGCTGGGAGTGCTGCATCAGGGGATTGAGGCAAATGGTGAACATTTGGATTGGCTACTGTGGAAATGAGAAGGCGCAAGTAGAAATTTCTCAAGAAGTGTTGTTTATTTCTGAGGGCATAGTCAAGGTTGGAGACAAAAAATTTATGGTAGTATTATTTCCCACGGATATGTGACATTCTCTAACAGCAAACATAGAAGGCGGCTGGTAAGAAGGATCTAAGGTGTAGGCGTTACCAGCACAGGCACAAGAGGAGAACAAAGGAAAAGAGGTAAGGATACTGGAAAGAACAATGTTATGCACCATAGAGCTAAGCTAAGGAAAGTAAATCCCTGGATAGCGATTGCGTCATCGTTCCTCAGGGCTCAGTCTGCCAAGCTTTTCTCAGTGTCCAAATGTATTCCCCCTCTGACTATGGTCACCTGCTCTAGCTAGCAACCTATCTTCCCTCTCAGGGATCCAGTCAGTTAGAATTCTTAAACATACCCCATTTCCCTCTTCATGGTTCCATCAATGCACCCTTGTTAGAACTTTTCTGTCACATGAATTACTTCTGTAGCCTCCCAGAACTTCAAGCTCTTTTCTCACCAGACTGCTTTCTTTTTTCACGTTATCAATCTGATGTTGGGTGATTAAGAAGGAGGGATGAGTTGAGAATGACCCTTTAAGTTCATAATACCCTGACTGTAGAGGTCCAACCCTCGCTCCAGCTCGCCAAAACAATGAAGGAGAGACTGTTTTCTTAGAAATCTTTACCCTCTTGAGACATCCTTTTAAATTACACCACATGGGAGTTCGCCCCCTATGAAACCTTTCCCTGCAAAGGATAGGCTAAGCCTACTTAAAATTAGGTCTAAGAGTCACCCCAGAGAAACTCTTTTTTTTTTACTCAGATGTGGCCTCTCTCTCCAAGCCAACTCAGCAAGTGAACTCACTGCCCTCCCCCTGTCTACGTGAGACATGAATCCCAGGGGTGTGGACCTCCCTGGCAACGTGGGACAGAAATCCTGAGATGAGCTGGGACTTGGCATCAAGGAATTGAGAAAACCTCTAAAAGGACGAAGAGAGAAATGAGACAAAATAAAGTGTCAGTGGCTGAGAGATTTCAAACAGAGTCGAGAGGTTATCCTAGAGGTTATTCTTATGCATTATATTGAAATCCCCTTTTTAGTTTATGGTGTATTGGAGTGGCTACAGGAAAGTACCTGAAACTGTAGAGCTGTGTTCCACTAGCCATGTTTCTTGAAGATGATTGTATAATGTTATAGCTTTTACAGTGTGACTGTGTGATTGTGAAAACCTTGTGTCTGATGCTCCTTTTATCTAGGGTATGGACAGATGAGTAAAAAATATGGATAAATAATAAACAAATAATAGGAAGAACAAAGGTTAAAATAAATTGAGTAGATTCAAATACTAGTCAATGAGAGGGAGAGGTAAGGAGTATCGTATGTATGAGTTTTTTCTTTTTTCTTTCTTTTTCTGGAGTGATGCAAATGTTCAAAAAAATGATCATGGTGATGAATGCACAACTATGTGATGATATCGTGAGCCACTGTTTGTACACCAAAAAGGGTTTAGGGAATGGGCCTTGGAAAGAAAATCTGGTGAGGAGAAGAAACCGCGGAAGCAACGCGGAAGAGAAGGACGTGCGCTTGAAGTAGGGGGGCCGTAAAAGCAGTTTTACGAACGTGTAAAACTATATAGAATGTTTGTATGTCAAGAATGCTTGTGTTTAAGATTTGACAATAAAAATATTTTTAAAAAATGTTTTGAATTACACCACATAATAGTATAGTATCATAACATGTTGAAGTACGCCCGTGGTTCATCCCATGATTATATATCGCATTTCTGCATCATTTTTCATTAAAACAAAGTAATTGCGCAAGCTTGAACTTGGGGGGCCCAGAACTAGTGCCTTCTGATCTCAAACATCATGCAGTAGCAGTCCGCTCAGAGAGCTGCGTGCAAAAGAAAACTACATTTCCCGGCATTCTGTGCTTGTCAGGGCGCGTGTGAGGAACGGCGTGTGGGGCGTGCTTCTGTGTGAACAGCACTCTTATTGGTGTTTAATCCAAGGGGCCGTGTAACCTCGTGAGCGATTGGATGGATTTGTGGACTCTCAATGGCGCCGCGACACTCCCTGATTTAATTTTTGTTTTTCGTTGGCTTCTCTGACTCCGAGGCTTAGTTTGGCGTGAGTATGAAGTTTTGGGTTTAGTGTGAAGGGTTTAGGGAATGGGCCTTGGAAAGAAAATCTGGTGAGGAGAAGAAACTGCGGAAGCAACGCGGAAGAAAGGGACGTGCGCTTGAAGTGGGGGGGGGCCGTAAAAGCAGTTTACGGGACGGAACGTGTAAAACTAGAATCTGGAAAGGGTAAGACCTCGGAGGTGCTGGATTGGGGAGCCATAGCAATGAGTGAATTTAGAACGAGACGAAGTGGAAAAAGTTTAGTATAGAATTTGGACCTCCCGGAGCTGGGTTTTAGTATTCCCTCACTTGGGGCTACTGTAAACTTCAGTTTCCTCATTTGTGAAGTAAGGAATGTTAAGAATACTTCGCAGAGCTGTTGTGAAGGATAAATGAAAGAATAAACGTCAAAGTGCTAACCAAATGCTAATTGTAAGTAGACAGACTATAAAAGAAAGTACCTAAACAAGGATAGCCTGCAGATGGAGGAAAAGGAGCTAGGGGAAACCCAGTAATTTATAAACGAGGGCATTGTTTGGACCTCTGGAAGGTACAATAATTGGGAACCATATACTGTCGTGGGAGAAATGATTGCAGCAAAGAATTCTGTGTTAACTATCTTTTAGAGAATTATAAATCAGTTCTTTTGCAGTTAGATCATTTTGATCACTTTATATGAAGAAATGAAAGAGATAGCATTTCAGATGAGTTTCCATGTACAGACTGATTTCAGTAAGTGAGATCATGAGGATTGGGGTGGCCGCTATGTTCCAGCTGGAGAGAAGTTCATGAACAAAGTCACAGAGGCAAAGAAGTTGTCTGCAAACAGAAGGTATATTTAGGGGAGTAGGGGTAAACAAGGCAGGAGAGATGGGTTTGGCTCTTGTATACAAAACTGAATTCTAGGCCAAGGAGTTTGATTTAATGCAATAGGCTATGAGGAGTCACTGATGAATTTTATGATTTGGTCCAGGGAAGACAGTGGGTGGGTAGAACAGTTAAGCTATTATAATACTTTAGGTAAGAAGGTACTGAAATCCTGAATTAGCATGGTAGTTGTGGAGATAGCATAGACCGGATTTTCATATGATTGAATGGTAGAGTCAGGAAAGAGAGTAATCAAATGATGAATTTAAATGCTCATGCCCTGGTTTCTCAGAAGAAGGTGAATTACAAATTAGGGAAGTCAGAAGGACTATGTGTGGATGAAAAAGATGAATGTTCGGTTTGGGAAATAGTGTATTTGAGGTGCTAAACTTGTGTGATTTTTTTTTTTTAAGTTAGATATTTGAAGTTCCAATGGGATATATAGGTGAAGATGTCCAGTATATAGCTGGAAATTCAAATTAGGAAGTTTAAAGAGCTATGATTTATTCATTCAACAAGTTGTTGCTGAGTAGT
Source organism: Myrmecophaga tridactyla (assembly GCA_004026745.1). Taxonomy (NCBI): domain Eukaryota; kingdom Metazoa; phylum Chordata; class Mammalia; order Pilosa; family Myrmecophagidae; genus Myrmecophaga; species Myrmecophaga tridactyla. The sequence goes on along the minus strand of PVIY010013890.1, from coordinate 47,057 downwards.
TACTGTATGCCAAGTAGTGTTTTAGGTAATAGAGACAGTGATAAAAGATTTGGAAATAATGATCTTCCTAGAGGAATGTCTAGAGGGAGTGCTAAAGAAAGTTGAAGACAGAACCTTTTGACCAAGGGATTAAATTTTCAGTAATCATAATAGCCTGCATTTATTGAGCCTTGTATGAGTCAGCCACTGTGCATTTATTATCTCATTTGGCCCTTCAACAACCTATGGCATATATACTGTTATTCTCTCTATTTTCTAATAAGTAACTGAAGCTTAGAGAGGTTAAATAACTTGCATGAAGTCACACAGCTAATGAGGGTCAGAGCTTTTACACAAACCCAGATCTCTTTGACTTCAGAGAACACACTCTCAACTAAAAGGAATATTTTTAAAAAGCATTCTCAGCCCTGCCAGATTAAGCTTAGAAGTCAATAAGTGATTTATTGAATGAAGGAGAATGGGAACTGGAAAAAAAAAAAAACTATTGGAATTATTAATTTGGATGTCTGCCAACCGAGATGGGCAACATCAATTCACATATTGTTGTAGAAGCCAGATTGTGAAGGATTATGAAACTAAATAAGAAGTAAGTGTATACAGCTTTCTATAGCTGCACAATAGAAGGAGAAGGAATAAGGATGGTTACTTTGAGGGCGAAAAGAAGTTTCAGGTTTTTAGAAGGCTCTCTTAACATTCCTAGTTACTCGTTTTAAAACACAGGAATCTACCTTTCAAATGTCACCCATAATCCTACCATAACAATCCATAACTATTCTTATTTTCTAGATTATTTTTGACAGGAGGCAAATTGGCCCGATTTGGAGAAGCCTTGTGAAAGGAGGTGAGTTTGAAGGAGAAGAGTAATCATTTAAAGGAGAGAATTAGGGATGGCACTAAGGAAGAGACATGGCATATATGAAGGGTTGGCTGTGGGAGAAAGTAAAAAGAGATTTTCTAAATAGATTGGACAGACTGACCAGTGGGAAAAAAGGATATTTAAACAATAGTCTTTCAAATTCATATAGAGGTTTTTTTTTTAATATTCAGTAAATATTTAATGATCACCTATGAGCTAGGTACTGTTTCAGGCACTGGAGATACAGCAGTGAACAAATAGATAAAAATCTCTGCCCTTAAGGAATTTCCTCATTCCAATATAATAAAGAATAAATAAATAAAATAGGTAGTATGTCAGATGGTGATAAGTATTATTAAGAAAAGTAAAGCAAAGAAGGTGAGTAAGTGAATGCCAGGATGGTCAGGATAGAATTCACCAAAAAGGTATCATTCAAGTCCTAAAGTAAGAGAGGAAGCAAGCCACTTACATAAATGGAAAAAGACCATGTAGGCAAAGCAAACTGCAAGGGCAGTGTCACTGATGTAGAAGTTTGTCTGGCATATTTGAGGGACAACAGGGAGGCAGTGTTACAAGCAAGGAGAGAGTAGTAGATGAGATCCCAGAGGTTATGGAGTGGCTGGATTATGTAGAATCTTGTAGGCCATTATGAAGACTGAGTTTCTGAGTAAAATGAAACATTGGAGGCTTTTGAGCAGAGGAGTTCTATATTTTTACTTATAAAGAACCCCTCTACCTGCTGTGTTAAGAATATACTACAGGAAATGAGATTGGTAGTAGAAGATAAGTTGAGGGGCATCAATTAAGAGAGTATTGTAGGGCGGGCTCCGGTGGCGCAGCAGGCAAGAATGCTTGCCTGCCACACCAGAGGACCCAGGTTTGATTCCTGGTGCCTGCCCATGTTAAAAAAAAAACAGAGAGTATTGTAGACATTAGGCAAGAGATCATAGTGTGTAGGCCAAGACAGTAATGGTGTAGGTGCTGAGAAGTCATCAGATTCTAGGTATTTTGAAGTTAGAGCCTATGAAATTTGCTAATAGATTGAGTGTGGCATACAAGACAAAGAGAGGAGGAAAAATTTCTACAATTTTTTTTTGTCTTAAGCAATTGACAAGATAGAATTAATAATTATTAAAATGTAGAATTCTGGGAAGAGCAAGTTTTGATATTGGGAAGTATATATCAGGAGCTCAGTTTTGGACCCTTTAAATTTGCAAGAACTGTTAGACATCCCAGTGGAGATAGAGGACAGAGTTGAGACTAGAAGTATAAATTTGAAAACCAATAGTGTGTACCTGGTATTTAAAATCATGAGATCACCACGGCAATGAATTTGGATAAAGATGAGGAAGAACAAGTAAAGACTGAACCGCCAAACTGTCTTCTACAGTGGCTGTATCATTATACATTCCCACCAGCAGTGCATAAGTGTTCAAAATTCCACATCCTCTCCAACATTTGTAGTTTTCTGTTTGTATAATAGTAGCCATTTTTAAAGGTGTGAGGTGATATCTTATTATAGTCTTGATCTGCATTTTCCTTATAGCTAATGAAAATGAGCATCTCTTCATGTGCTTCTTAGCTATCTGTATTTACTCTTCAGAAAAAATGTCTATTCATATATTTAGCCCATTTTATAATTGGGTTGCTTGTTCTTTTGTTGTTGAGTTATATGATTTCTTTATGTAAACAGGATATCAAACTTTTATCCAATACGTTTTTCCCAGATATTTTCTCCCATTGAGTTCACTACCTCTTTACCTTTTTGACAAAGTCCTTTCAGGCACAGAAGATTTTGATTTTGAGGCGTACCCATTTATCTGTTTTCTCTTGCTTTTGCTGTGTAAAGTTTAGGACGCTATCTCCTATTATTAGGTCTTGAGGATGTTTCCCTATGTTTTCTTCTAGGAGTTTTATGGTATTGGCTCTTATATTTAGGTATTTGGTCCACTTTGAGTTAATGTTTGTACAGGGTATAAAGTAAGGGTCCTCTTTCATTCTTTTAGCTATGGATGTCCAGATCTCCCATGCTCATTTACTGAAAGACGATTCTGTCCCAGTTCGGTGGATTTGGGAACCTTGTTGAAGGTCAGTTGACCACGGATTTGGTGTTCTATCTCTGCGCTGTCAATTCTATTTCACTGGTCGATATTTCTGTCTTTGTGCCAATACCATGCTGTTTTGACCACTATGGCTTTGAAATAAGCTTTAAAATCAGGGAAGGTTAGTCCTTTCACTTTGTTCTTTTTTTTTTTTTTTAAGGATATTTTTAGCTATTCGAGATTTCTTTGTCTTCCAGATGAATTTGATGACTAGCTTTTCGAAGTCTTCAAAGTAGGTTGTTGGAATTTTGATTTGTACTGGCATTGAATCTGTAGATCTCTATGGGTAGAATTGAACTCTTAACTACATTTAACCTTTCTAACCATGAACACAGATGTCTTTCCACCTATTGAGATCTTCCTTGATTTTTTTTAGCAATGTTTTATATTTTCTGTGTACAGGTCCTTTACATCCCTGGTTAAGTTTATTTCAGATACTTGATTCTTTTAGTTGCTATTTTGAATGGATTTTTTTCCTTAATTGTCTCCTCAGTTAGGTCATTGCTTGTGTATAGAAAAAACATTACTGATTTTTTGCACATTAATCTTGTATTCCACCACTTTGCTGAATTTATTTTTTAGCTAAAGAAGCTTTGTCATAAATTTCTCAGGATTTTCCCAGTGTAGTATGTCATCTGCAAATAAAATTTACTTCTTCCTTTCCGATTTGGTTGCCCTTTTTTCTTTCCTGAATGCTCTAGCTAGAACTTCTAGTACAATGCTGACTAGTAGTAGTGACAGATCTTGGGGGGAAGGCTTTCAGTGTCTCACTGTTGAATACAATGCTGGTTATGGGTTTTTCATATATGCCTTTTATCATGTTGAGGAAGTTTCCTTTGATTCCTGCCTTTTGAAGTGTATTTATCAGAAAAGGATACTGAATTTTGTCGAATGCTTTTTCAGTATAGATCGAGATGATCATATGATTTTTTTCCTTTCAGTTTCTTAATGCGTTATATTACATTGATTGATTTTCTTGCGTTGAACCACCCTTGCATTCCTGGTATAAACCCGACTTGGTTGTGGTGTATAATTATTTTAATGTTGTTAGATTTGATTTGCATGTATTTTGTTGATAATTTTTGTTTCCATATTCATTAGGGAGATTGACCTATAGTTTTCCTTTCTCGTAGCATCTTTACCTGGTTTCAGTATTAGAGTGATGGCAGCTTCATAAAATGAGTTGAGTATTGTTCCTTTTTCTTCAGTTCTTCCGAAGAGTTTGAGCAGGATTGGTGTAATTTTTTTTAGAATGTTTGATAAAATTCCCCTGTATAGCCATCTGGCCCTGGGCTTTTCTTTGTAGGAAGACTTTTAATGACTGATTGCATATCTTTACTTATGATTGGTTTATTGAAATCCTCTATTTCTTCTTGATTCAATGTTGGTCATGTGTTTCTAGGAATTTGCCCATTTCATCTGAGTTATCTAGTTTGTTAGCGTATAGTTGTTCATAGTATCCTCTTATTATTATTTTTTTTATTCAGGGTCTGTGGTTATGACTCCCCTCTCATTTCTAATTTTATTTATTTGTATCCTTGCTCTTTTTCTCTTTGTCAATCTAGCTAGTGGTCCATCGATCTTACCGATTTTCTCAAAGAACCAACTTCTGGTTTTTTATTGATTCTTTTCTATTGTTTTTTTTTTTTTTTTTTTTTTTTTTTTTTTTTTTTTTGCTGTCTAATATATTTATTTTTGCTTTAATCTTTGTTATTTCTCTTCTTCTATTTGCTTTGGGGTTAGTTTGCTGTTCTTTCTCTCTTATGACATCTTTACATTTAAAGTCTATTTTGTCTAAAATTATATAACTACTTCTGCTTTCTTTTGGTTACAGCTTGAAACATCTTTTTCCATCCTTTCACTTTTAGTCTGCTTGTATCCTTAGGTCTAAGGTGAGTCTCTTGTAAGCAGCATTTAGGTGGATCATATTTCTTAATCCATTTTGCAAATTTGTATCTTTTAATTGGTGAGTTTAGTCCATTAACATTCAAAGTTATTACTCTAAAGGCATTTCTTGAATCTACTATCTTATCCTTTGATTTTATTTGTCAGATCTATATATTCTTTTCCCTCTTTCTCTTTTTATCCTGTAACTTACCTTTATTGGTACTCCTCAATTCTGTGCCCTCCTCCAGACCTCTCTCTCCTGTCGTATTTTTTTTTCAGCCAACAGAGCTCCCTTTAGTATTTCTTATAGGACTGATCTCTTGTTGATTAGTTCTCTCAGCCCTTGTCTGTCTGTGAAAATTTTAATCTTTCCTTTATTTTTGAAGGACACCTTGACTGGATAAAGAATTCTTGGCTGGAAGTCTTTTTCTCTTTCAGGATCTTAAATATATCATACTACTGCCTTCTTGCCTCCATGGTACCTGTTGAGTAGTCCAAAACTCAGTCTTATGTGGTTTCCCGTATATATGATCAATCGATTTTCTCTTGCCGTTTTCAGTCTATCAGCATTTGATAGACTGATTAGTATGTGTCTTTGAGTAGCCTATTTGGATTTCTTCCATTTCAGGTTGATTCACTGGACTTCTTTGATTTTCATATTTATGTCTTTTATAAGGGTTTGGAAGTTTTCCCCCATTATCTCTTCAGCCAATCTTCCTAGCCCTTTACTCTTTTCTTCTCCTTTCTGGGACACTGATGATTCTTATATATGTGTGCTTTGGGTTGTCCATTATTTCCCTGTGATCCAGTTTTAGGTTTTCCATCTTTTTTGCCATGTGTTCTTTTGTGCATTTGAATTCAGTTGTCCTCCTGTAGTTGCTTATTCTTTCTTCTGCCTCTTCAGATCGGCTGTTGTGTGTCTCTAGTATATTTTTAATTTGGATTACAGTATCTTTCATCTCTGCAATATCTGCTGTTTTTCTATTTATTCTTTCAAATTCTTCTTTGAGCTCTTTTATCTTCTTGATATCCTTAATGTCATTAGCCAACTCATTGAATTTATTTAGGGGAATTTTATGAACATCTTTGATTAGTTGTTCCAGAGTCCGTGTCTCCTTCAGTCTTTTAAGTTGGTCATTTGGCTGGGTCATATCTACCTGCACCTTCATGTGCTTTGTGATTTTCTTTTGGTTTCAAGGCTTTTGATTATCTTGATAGGGTTATTTTGAAAGTTGATTTCCCTTACTCATCTAAAGTTTTGTATTCACTTGAGTTTGTGTTGAAGGTCTCATTTTGCAGTTGGTTTGTCAGTAATTACCTACAAAACTAAGGCCTGGACATCATGCAGGAGATGCAGCTCTACTTGACGTTATGTTTGAAGCTAGACAGATAAGCAGTTTACCAGACTACCCTTTCCATTTCTTCCCAGCGGATGATGCTCTTGGGCCTTCTCTTCCCCTCATGCCTACCTCTGCCTAACTGCATCAGCTAGGTGAGCTGGGTGGAGACACGGTGAATTCTATCCAGGTCCACTGGTCCCAGTATGTTCTGAAAGCTGCCAACCCCAGGGCTAGGGGGTGGGTTGTGTGCACCTATGTGGAAATTCTGCTTGTGGGCCTGATGGGTTTGGTGGCCCCCACGATCCTGCTTAGAATGACCTTGGACTGTAGGACTGGGTGTTTACTGCCCCTGTCCGCAGCCAATCTGGAAATGCCTGCCAGCTAGGGCATGATACAGGACACAGGGGCAGGGGGCAGGATATGGCAGTGTTGGGTGGGACACAGTGGCATGGGATGTGGCTTGGCTTGTTTCCTCATCCCCATCTTCCTGTCCATGCACTCCTGATGGTTCCAAGCCTCTGTATGGAAAGGGGAGTGGTCGGCTCTGTGCCTAGCTGGATGGTCTCTATGAGAGGTAAAGCAAGTTTACTGACTTCCATGTTCCCCGAGGGAGCTCCAGGCTGCAGAACTGAGGGGGTTGATCTTACAAGCTAGCTGCTGGGGCAGGCACTTTCCTGGGTGTGGCCTGTTGTCTGCAGAGTCACGACCAAGCCCACTCTGGGATGCTTCATTCTAAGTATCCCAATTTGTCAGCTTTTTCATCTAGCACTTCCCTATATAGTATAGAAGACCCTCCCAGGTCACTGCTGCCCCAGTCATTTTTTTGTCACTTTTCTAGTTGGTCTGTGGAGCAGGGTTGAATTCAGCCTATCCTATTCCACCATCCTCCCAGAAGTCCATCTGGCTATTTTTATTATTGTTTTCATCATAGTTGTGTATTCTTCAGCATTATCATTTTTAGAACATATGTATCACTTCAAAAAAAGAAATGAAAAAGAATTCATACATCCCATACCCCTTACTCTTCCTTCTCATTGACCCACAGTATTTCATCTTCCCAATTTTTACCCTTTATCTCTCCCTATTATTTATTTATTTTATCCTTTTTTTTTTTTAACTGACCTGTCTGTACCCTGGATAAAAGAGCATCAGACACAAGGTTTTCACAATCATACAGTCATATTGTAAAAGTTAGATCTTTATATAATCTTCTTCAAGAATCAAGACTACTAAAACACATCTTAACAGTTTCAGGTACTTCCCCCAGCCACTCCAATATACCATAAACTAAAAAGGGATATCTATATAAAAATAAGAATAACTTCCTGACTGTATTTGAAATCTCTCAGCCACTGAGACTTTATTTTGTCTCTTTTCTCTCTTCCCCCTTTTGGTCAAGAAAGCTTTCTCATTCCCATGATGCTAGGTCCCGGCTCCTCCCCAGGAGTCAGGTTCCACTTAGCCAGGGAGATTTACACCCCTGGGAGTCATGTCTCACATACGGGGTAGGGCAGTGACTTCACCTGCTGAGTTGGCTTAGAGAGAGAGAGGCCACATCTGAGCAACAAAAGAGGCTCTCCAGGGGTGTCTCTTAGGCATAATTATCAGTAGGCTTAGCCTCTCCTTTGCAGGAATAAGGTTCATAGGGGTAAGCCCCAAGATCAAGGATTCAGCCTATTGATTTGGTTGTCCCCACTGCTTGTGAGAATATCGGGAATTCCTCAGATGGGGGAGTTAAATATTTCCTTCTTTCTCCCCAGCCCCCAACTACTTTGTAAATAGTTTTTTATTCTCTGCCTAAATTACCCTGGGATATATCAGGGTATCACACTAACCTGTACAAACCAACAGAATCTCACCCCCTGTTCAAGATTCCATGTAATTGTGGTGCTCAAGTAAACTGACCATACAAGTTAAATTAGATAATGTCCTACACAAAATATAAATTTTGTACCAAATAAATATCTCTCCCTTTGGTCTCACACAGAGGTTGATGTTTGAAAATATGGACCTTATTGTCCTTTATCCAATATTCTGATTTACCTTAGTCCTATCCAGATTAACTTCATTCCTAGCTCTAGACAAAGTCTGTACACTTTTTTAGCTTTTTTAACAGTTGCTGAATGGGGTAATGCTGACTTCTGTAGCTTTAGTGCTCTAATTCTGAGTCTCAGGTGTCACATTTCGAGGAATGACCAGGTTATATACAAATAGCTCAATGTCACAGAATTTGGAAATACTGGTTATGCCTCCTAAAAATATGTGATTGCTGTAAGAGCTTACAGTCTAGGAACCTTTACAATAGGCCCCAACCTGATAACCAATGCCCTCGACTTCAATTCTCAGTTTGCATATTATGGTTAATCCTTATGAATGAAACATGATAATATTTGTCTTTTTGTTTCTGACGTTTTATTCAACATACATCCTTAAGGTTCATTCACCTAGATGCATGCCTCATGACTTCATTCCTTCTTGCCTAGCTATTATTTTTTTAAAAAACGAAAAATAGCAGTTATTGGAAAGGATGTGGAGAAATAGGAACACTCGTTCTCTTGTTGGTGGGAATGTAAAACGGTGCAGTCACTGGAAAACAGTTTGCTGGTTTCTCAGAAAGTCAAATCAAGAATTACCATGTGGCCCAGCAGTCCCTCTTCTAGATATATACCCAAAAGAATTGAAAGCAGAGACTTGAACAAGTATTTATACTTGTTCCAGTATTCATAATGGCTTTATTCACAACTGCCCCTAGATGGAAGAAACCCAAGGGTCCATCAACAGATGAATGCATAAACAAAATGTGGTGTACACATACAGTGGAATGTTTTTCAGCTGTGAAAACGAATGAAGTTCTGATACATGTGACAATGTGGATGAACCTTGAAGACATCATGTTGAGTGAAATAAGTGAGACACAAAAAGACAAATTTTGTATGATCTCACTGATAAGAAATAATTAGAATAAGTAAATTCATAGAGTGAGAAGCTGGAATACAGGTTACCAGGGGGCAGGGTATGTTTAGGGAATAGGGAATTACCATTATTGGTTCAGAGTTTTGGGGAAAGATTTAGTAATGGATGGTGGTGATGGTAGCACAACATTGTAAGTATAATTAATACCACTGTATATATTTGAATATGGTTAAAAGTAGAAATTTTAGGTTGTATATATATTACTGGAATTAAAAAAAAAACGCATAGGACTGTACAACACAGTGAACCCTGATGTAAACTATGGAATATAGTTAATATTACAAGTATAGTAATATTCTCTTGTCAGTTATAACACAGATGCCACCCTAATGCAAAATGTTGATAAGGAGGGTAGGTATATGGGAACTCTGTATTTTTAGTGTTATTTTTCTGAAAACTTATAATTTCTCTGAAAAAAAGAAAAAGAAGGAGGGAAAGGCACTATGGGGTTCTGAGCAGGAAAATGAAATATGGAATAATTGATTGTCTCACCTCTATTTTTCACAAAATGTTTCTTCAAAGGACTGAGGATGGTAAACAGATACATATATACCGAGTAGAAAAACACAAGAACAGCATTACATCATCTTTTCTCTTGCTCAAAATCAGAATAGATTGTCAAATCAAGCTTGATAAGAAAGCTTTCACCAAAACGAATAGAAAAAGCTCCCCCCAGCCATTACATGTTACTCCCTCCCCAACTGTGAGGTTTGTCTTCCTGAAGGTTTCTATGATAAGGATGTTCAAAGTAGAGGAACTCACGATCTTATATTATGAATTGTGAATAAAAAATTTAAAGCTTGTAAGTAATTTTTTTTTCCTTTGGCTAAGATAAAAGGATCTTTATGACCTTGTATCCATCTTAAATTAGTCTACCTTTTAATTTCCATTTACTATCTCTTGCTTATCATCTCCCTCTCTTATGATTTCAGTGAAATGATTTTAAATTTTAAAACATCACATTCTTACCAACAGGCAAATATGATGATGTTGGAATAGTAACCAGCCTGTATTTGTCTACAATGTTTTGTTTTGTTGCTGTTCCTGACCTCTCATTCTGAATTTTTGTGTATTTGACAGGTGTGAAGAAGACATCATGAACTTTACCCCAACACATACCCCTGTCTCCAGAAAGTAAGACATTTGCTTATTTTGGAGTTGTTAAAAGAAAGATCGTAACTACTTGTTGAAGTGTACTTTGAAAATCTTTGCTTTTTCTTTCTTTTCTTTCTGTATGTGTTATATTTAACAATTAAAAAAAAATTTTTAAAAAAGGAGTCAAAACTTTTATATTCTTATTCCAAGTTGCATAGCAGCCAACGAGATTTTGGAAATCTGTTTCCTAAATCTTTATGTAAACTCTATTGAACCTTATAGTTCTGTTCTTACCATGTAGAAATGGAATTTTAAAATAGTGCATACTAGGGTACTTTTCAAAAACCCACAACCTCCAGATGGGTCCCTGGACCAGTTAAGACCTGAACCCTAGAGGGCCCAGCCTCTCTAGAACATCAGTCAGCTAGTTCCATCTCCCTACCCCATATTATTTTTAATTTTTTAATTTTTTTATTGTTTTTAAACATAACATACAAACACGAACATTTTACCATATGATCATTCCATTCTTGGTATATAAACAATAACTCACAATATCATCACATAGTTGTATTTTCATCATCACGATCCCCTCTTAGAACATTTGCATAAATCCAGAAAAAAATAAAAAGAAAAAAGAAAAAAATTCGTACATACCATACCCACTCCCCCTCACCAATCACCAGCATTTCAATCTACTAAATTTATTTTAACATTTGTTCCCCCTATTATTTATTTATTTTTAATCCATATGTTTTATTCATCTGTGGATAAGGTAGATAAAAGGAGCATCAGACACAAAGTTTTCACAATCACACAGTCACAGTGCAAAAGCTATATCATTATAAAATCATCTTCAAGAAACATGGTTGGGCGGCTGCCGTGGCTCAGCAGGCAGAGCTCCGACCTGCCGTGCTGGAGGTCTGGAGTTCGATCCCTGGTGCCTCCTGCCCATATGCAAATTAAAAAAAAAAAAAAAAAAAGAAACATGGTTACTGGAACACAGCTCTACATTTGCAGGCAGTTCTCTCCAACCTCTCCATTACACCTTAACTAAAAAGGTGATATCTATATAATGCATAAGAGTAACCTCCAGGATAACCTCTTGACTCTGTCTGGAATTTCTTAGCCATTGACACTTATTTTGTCTCATTTCTCTCTTCCCCCTTTTGATCGAGAAGATTTTCTTAATCCCTTGATGCTGAGTCCCAGCTCATTCTAGGATTTCTGTCCCATGTTGCCAGGAAGGTCCACACCCCTGGAAGTCACGTCCCACGTAGAGAGGGCCTACCCCTTCCAGCATGAAAAAGTTGGATGGTAGAGTTATACAGAGAAGGTAGGGTTTAACAAACAAATATGATTGCTGAATAATTAAATTGATATTTTCTTTAGTCTCCAGTATCTTAGAGCAGCTAGAAGTAAAAACCTAAAATTGTGGAATTGTAACCCATACCAAACTCTGAAATCTGTTCTACATCTAATTGTGCTGTACTTTGAAATTTATTGCTTTTTTGTATATGTGTTGTTTTTCACAAAAAAAGTCGATTGTGATGATGAAAAGGTATTTATTCCTTCTAACCATCTACATTCTGGTGCAGCTAGAAGGAAAAATCTGAGAGGATGGTATGGTAGCCCATGACAAACTCTAGGGTCTGTCCTGTAACTACTTGTTGGAGAGTGCTCTGAAAATTATTGCTTTTTTCTTTCTTTGCTTTTTATATATATTATGCAATTAAAAAAGTTTAAAAAAAGCATATTGGAAGATGACAGATAGACACAGGTATAGATAAAATAGGGAGATGGGATGATACAGCAAATGTGGCAAAATATTAAAAGTTAGTGGATCTGGGTATCTGGGTGGGGGTACATGGGAGTTCTCTATGTGGGTTTTGTATTAGTTTTGCAACTGTCCTGTAAGTTTGAAATTATTTCAAAATAAAAAGTTTTAAGAAAAGAAAAAAATGCATATTCTTCTCAACTAAAAGGGGGAAGAGAGAAATGAGACAAAATAAAGTGTCAGTGACTGAGAGATTTCAAACAGAGTTGAGAGGTTATCCTGGAGGTATTCTTATACATTATATAGATATCCCTTTTTAGTGTATGGTATACTGGAGTGGCTGGAGGGAAGTACCTGAAACTTTTGAGCTGTGTTCCAGTAGCCTTGATTCTTGAAGACAATTGTATAATGATACAGCTTTTACAATGTGACTGTGATTGTGAAAACTTTGCATCTGATACCCCTTTTATCCAGGGTATGGACAGATGAATAAAGAAAATTGATAAAAATAAATCATAATAGAGGAGATAAGGGGTAAAATAAATTGGGTAGGCTGAAATATTAGTGGTCAGTGAGAGGGTGTGGTGGGTAAGGTGTGTGGGATGTGTGAGTTTTTTCTTTTTATTTCTTTTTTTGGAGTGATGTAAATATTCTAAAGATGATCATGGTGTTGAATACACAACCATGTGATGGTATTGTGAGCCTTTGATTATATACCATGTATGGACTGTATATGTTAAGTGTGGTCAATAAAAATATTTTTAAAAAAATAGTACACATTAAATGGTAATATCAGGATTCAGGCAGTTTGAGTGAGCCTAGTCCAGAGACAGTGAATACTGAATCACAGAGGAAACAACCAGTTACAAGCACAGGGGACTTTAAGTTCTCATTCTGCCATCAACTTGCTGCATGACACATCATCCTCATCCCTCATGTCCACAACTCTCATCTGCAGAATATCAGAAATACTTCTAATATTAACGTGTTTCGCAGAGTTGCTATAATGTAACTGCTTTGAAAATATGAATCATTAAGTAAAGTAGTATTGCCATCCTGTGCTTTTAATGATTGAGAAAATGTGAGGTTCTTTTCCTTAATGTTAGCAAATAGTACATTTTAATATCTCTTCTATACATGCTCCTTTATTTAAACCATATGCTGACCATAGCCTTCATTAACTATAATTCTGAGCTTCTGATATAAAATTTCTCCATGAGGCTATTTTCCTTTGTTGTAAATTGCAGACAGTTAGCCAATTTGAACAAATTTTCATATGATAATCATTTTGATATCATTTGTTTTCTAACTTTCATTGTTTTAGCTCAAGTCTCTTGTTTGCTAAAAGCAAGCAAAAAACTTATTGTCTAGTCTTCAATCAGAATCTGCTTTTATTATTTGTAGCATCTAGTCCTGGTCCTTGGAAATGTCCTATATACTAGAGGTTAGGTAGGATCTGATACTGTTGTGTGGTTGCTAACTAGGCTATATTTTCTAATCCTGAATTTTGTATTTATCCTTCCCTTTCTTTAATAATTATACCACTTATATATCTACCTCCAAAATAAATTTAGTTTTTTAAGTTTTGATCTTAAATGGTAGTATCCTTTATATCATCCACATATATTTCTCCATTTAATATTGTATGTATCACTCATTCATATTCATACATGTATCTCTAGTTCATAGTTCCTAATAACTTTCCATGTTCCATTGAATGATATACTACAGTTTTTTTAGCCTTTACTCTAATAGAATGGACATTTGGGCTCTTAACTGTTTGTTATTACAAACAGTATTACTATGAACATTTTCATTTAGATTACCTTGTCCATATGTACACGAGTTTTCCTAGAAGTTTTACTAGATTCTGCCAATTCGCTATCTGTAGTTGTACCAGTTTACACTCCAACAACAGCATATAAGCATTCCCATTGCTGTGTGTCTTATAGTATTAAATATTTTAATTGTTACTATCTGTTCTTACCTAGTTTATATCCAATTTGTTTTTGTTTTGATATCCAATTTTTTAAATGAACTTTTTGATCTCTAACATGTATCTTGAATCCAGCATGAAACTATTTAATATTTAGAAGGCATATCATAAGATAATTCACTAACTTGTAACATCAAATTAAGATTTATAAGCACCTAATTATAAGCACTTTAAAACCAGAAATCCCTTTATATATTTATTTATTATTATTTTTTTTCAAGGTGAACAAATCACTTTATTTAAGCAACACCATTTTCACTTGAAAGATCTACCAATAAGCAAACCATGGTTATTCAAACTTAGATACTGGGCAAATATTGTCACAAAAATTAACAAAGTGAGCCTGACACTGTTAGGAAAACAATTGACAGTTTTGTTGCCAAGGATAAAATTTGGACTTTCAAGTAAAAATTAGAAATTTGGAAAGCTTTTATCTACCACTGTGAGCATTACAAACTTTCCAATACTTATGATGTGTGTGGGTTCTTTGATATTGTGTAGTGAAATGTATTGACGTGGGAAGAGCTGTATAACTCAGTGAACTAATATTTTCCACATGATCAATGATAGTGTTTCAAAAACATATATGAGTAAAATATCCATTCAAAGTGCAAGACAGACTAATAAATACCAACATAAAGAGTACATAAAATTTATCAGTATGATTTCATATTCCACATTGCAACTAATCTTTAAGAAACTACCACTTGTTCAGTTTAAGTGTAGTGTCCAAGTAGAATATCCACATATATCTGAAAAAGCTAAAAGTATACTGAGCTATTTTCCAATTACATATCTGTACAAGGCCAAATTTTCTTCATATAGTTCAATAAAAAAAAGTCACATCATAAGAATCCAGCTATCTTCTATTTAGAAAGTTATTAAAGAGATCTACAAAAAATGTAAAAACCATGACAATATATTTTTGTTTTGAAAAAAGTTAATTTTAGGTTTCATAAATTTGTTCATTAATACATTTTTCAAACAAAGCATTTATCATGTAATGGTTTCTTATTATTTTCAGGTGAATTAAAAATATTTTTTTATTACTCTGGTTAATTTTTTTTTAATTTTTTTAATTTTATTTTTTTAGATACCAAAAAACACCGAACAAACGCAAACATTCCTATTTTGATCATTCTGTTCTACATATATAATCAGTAATTCACAATATCATCACATAGTTGCATATTCATCATCATGATCATTTCTTGGAACATTTGCATATATTCAGAAAATAAAATAAAACGAAAACAGAAAAAAAATTTATACATACCATATCCCTTACCCCTCCCTTTCATTGGTCACTAGCATTTCAAACTAAATTTATTTTAACATTTGTTCCCCCCATTATTTATTTTTATTCCATATGTTCTACTCGTCTGTTGACAAGGTAGATAAAAGGAGCATCAGACACAAGGTTTTCACAATCACACAGTCACATCGTGAAAGCTATATCATTATACAATCATCTCCAAAAAACATGGCTACTGGAACAGAGCTCTACATTTTCAGGCAGTTCCCTCCAGCCTCTCCATTACATCTTGACTAACAAGGTGATATCTACTTAATGCGTAAGAATAATCTCCAGGATAACCTCTCGACTCTGGAATCTCTCAGCCATTGACACTTTGTCTCTTTTCACTCTTCCCCTTTTCATCCAGAATGTTTTCTCAATCCCTTGATGCTGAGTCTCAGCTCATTCTAGGGGTTTTCTCAATCCCTTGATGCTGAGTCTCAGCTCATTCTAGGATTTCTGTCCCACATTGCCAGGAAGGTCCACTCCGCTGGGAGTCATGTCCCACGTAGACAGGGGGTGGGTGATGAGTTCGCTTGTTGTGTTGGCTAGAAATCCCTTTATTTAAAAAAAATTATGTATCATTAATGTTCAGACACTTTAATGAATGCATCCTTTGTAATTTCATGTAGGCTAACAACTCTCTCCAAACACTGTTTCCTCCAGATCCACTGGTTCCATGCGGTGGAGGGGAGTATCTTTCTCAGATTCAGTGGAATCAACTCCCTTGCCTTCCATTGAAGATCGCCTGGCAGTCCTATGCCCTTCTCAGGAGCTTCTGGAATATTATCAAAAGAAGATGGCTGAGTGTGAGACAGAAAATGAGGACCTATTGAAAAAGCTAGAGCAATACAAAGAAGCTTGTGAAAGACAGGTAAAAAGGAGATGATGCATGCCCTTTTAGGTTGCTAAGTCTTTTTATTAATGAGAGGCCTACAAATGCCAGCTTGTATCATAAGCAAGTGCTTTATTTTAAAATATTCCTCTTGATTCCTTTGTACCCTAGCTTCATTTCTCTCCTTGGACTATGTATTAGCTAAGTCTCTAGAGAAACAGAATCAGCAGGAGGTATCTGTAGGTATAAAATTTATAAAAGTGTCTCATGTAACTGGGAATGTTGAGTCCAAGGTCTGTAGGTCAGGCCGCAAGCTGGTAACTGAGAGGAAGTTCCTCAACGAACTCTCAGGAGAGGCTGGCTGGACAACCATAAGAATATAAAGGTCCAAGGTTTGTAGGGCAGGCTGTGAAACTGGCGATTCTGATGAAGGGTCTGGACAAATTCCACAGGAGAGGCTCGCCGGCTGAAGCAGGAAGAGTGTCTCTTCTGAATCTTCCTTAAAAGCCTTCCAGTTATTAAATTAAATGTCACTCATTGCAGAAGACACTCCCCATAGTGATTAAAAACGCAGTCAGCTGTGGATGCAGCTGACATAATCATGATTTAAGTCTATGAAATGTCCTCATAGCAACAGACAGGCCAGCACTTGCCCAACCAGATGACTGGTTGACACATGAACCTGACCATGACACTATAATCCCCACAATTGCTCCACCTTTAATATCTTAAACTCTGATCTCTTGGTCTGTTTTATATTTCTAGTCCTTCTTCCTTATACCTCACTAACTTTGTTGTTACCTCATTGGCTTCTCGATTTTTTAGTTTTCTGTGTGCTGTTTATCAGCTTCTGACATCATGTACTTCCCTTCTAGTCTAGACCCCATCATGCCTCACTTCAGTAACTGTACTACTGGACTGCTACTTATGACCTCGTACTCAATTATTCTTCTGTTCCACCTGTATAAGCAAATTCCTAGCCGTAACTTAACCCAGCTGTCCATCACTTATTCTCTTAGAGCAGGATTTCTCAACCTTGTTACTACTGAAATTTTGAGCCAGGTAATTCTTTGTTGTAGGGCTGTCCTATGCCTTGTAGGATGTTTAGCAGCATCTTTGAACTCTACCCACTAGATGCCAGTAGCATGCTCCCTCATTGTGACAATCAAAAATGTCTCCAGACATTGTCCAGGATCCCCTGGGGGGACAAAATCACCCCCCATATGAGAACCACTGTCCTAGAAAGGTCACAAGTCATTATAGAATAAATTGATGATAAACGGATTCAGCTGTACACAAAATATCTACACAGCAGTTTTCTTACCTATCCATCAGTTCCTTCTCCCATTCTCCTTCCCTTTCATATCTGTGCCATTCCTTTATTGCTCTCCTCCAATCTTGCTCCCTAGTTCACGGAGGAAATAGACTTTGTTATGTTTGAACTCCATTCCTGCCCATTCTCACACAGTTACCTACTCTGTCTTTCTGATTGCTTCAGCTGAACTGATCCAACACTTACTCTGGATTCCATCCCTTGCTTCTCTTAAGAGCACTTTCCATCATTTCTTTCCTCACTTTCTTGTATTTTTAACCTTTTGCTTGATATCGACTTTTTCTCCTCAGCCTATAAACATGCTTAAGTCTTTCCCAATTTAAAAGAAAAGTTTAAGGAAACTTTTCTTGGTTGTGCTTCCCTCTCTTGAGTAGTTGGCCCTTCCTTTTCCCAGCCACACTTCTAGAATAGTTTGACTTTGCCATCCATTCAGTTTCTCCTTGACTGCAATTAGGTCTCTGTCCTCACGACTCCACTAAAACTGAGGTCTCTAAGTGCCTGCTTGCAAAAATCAGCTCTTCCTTTTTCGACCTTTGCAGTATTTGTCTCTACTCGCCTTTCCTTCCATAAAACTCTCTTCCTTTCTTAATTTCTGTGCTATTTTTCTTGCCTGGTTTCCATCTCACCTCTCTCTTCAGTCTGTCTGTTCCCATTTAAGACTAAAGAGGGGGAAACTTAAATGTTGAAGTACCTCCATATTCCCATAGACAATCTCATAAATCACCTTAACTCAGTCTGTTCTCCTGAGCTCCAGATTACCAGGTCCATATTTAAATTGTTCTCCCTTTTACTTCCTAACCCTCCACACACACGTATATACCAGTGCCACCCACCCCACCCTCCCACACATGTACATTCCATATCCCTTAATTTTTCTTTATTCTGTGTTCTGACACACAGTAAACTGTCTACAGTTCTGCCAGGCCCTCTACATTCAATCATTTGATGAGTCCTATTGGTTCTGCTTCCTAAATGTTACCTAATCTATTCCCACGTCTCTCTCATTATTGCCATAACACTCACCTCACTCAGACCTCGCATGAACTGTGTCTTCCTGACCTCCAGTCTCCTGCCTCTCCAGTTCACCTTACACTTTTCACTCTGGCAATATTGAAATACTTGTAGTTGATCAAACATATGAGACTCTTTCATGGTTCTGTATTTCCAGCTGTTTTCTGAGAGTACCCACCCTCTTCCTGTCTCTCTGAACGTCTTCTGTTGCCATCTTTCAGGTGTCATCTCTTGGGAATGTTCTCTGACTTCCCAAACAGGCTTGACTTCACCCTTATACCATTTTACCAAGCATACTCCTCCATTAAATAATTATTTTATTTTAATTATTTGCATGTCAGTCTCCCCATGAAATTACAAAGTTCTTTGTTGGGAGAAATATCTTTTTGTTGATGTTTTCTAACATACAATAATACTTACTATATAAAAAGCATCTGTAAAAGTATGACTAGAACAGGTGAATCAGATGGCATTCTGGGTTCTGAAGTCTCCAAAAGGAAGATATGAAAGCTTTGGCATTATATGTAAACTTCATACTCATAGCTTTTATTTATTTATTTTTTTTTTAGGGGGTATATGGTCTGGGAATTGAACCCGGGTCTCCCTCATGAAAGGCGAGCATTCTACCACTGAACCACCTGTGCATCCCTACTCGTAGCTTTTAAACTCAAGTCCATACATAGACTACTGCTGCATTTGAAACTCTATTTTGATGAAATCATTCCCTTTGGAATATTTCTGTATAAACTAACTCTTCCAAATATCTTTTCAACTACCTTACTGTTTTTTTCCAGCATAAACTAGAATGGGATTTGCAGCAGAGGGAGGAAGAGATTGCTGAATTGCAGAAAGCTCTTAGTGATATGCAGATCTGCCTCTTCCAGGAACGGGAACATGTTTTACTCCTCTACTCAGAAAATGACCGACTAAGAATCAGGTACCAATAGAAGAAAGTAAATTGAGTTACAATTCTACAGTCATTCTCTAGATTATATTTCAGGAAACAGACTCTGAGATGGAGATTTGTTTGCCCAAGGGCTACTGGGGAAGTTTTCAGGAACACCACCTATAGGCTGTTTCGGGTACAGAGAGAATTTTCAGTATAGTTTCAAAAGAGGCCTTAGCCAACCCCAAAGGAAACCCAGAGACTGGGATGGCCTTACAGAAGCAAAAGGGAAAGACTTTTGTACCCCCGTATTGGATACAGGCTGCTTCCAGAGAGGGTATGCAAACTTGGGAGAGACAAACCCCTTTGGCCAAGTGCAGTTCCTAGCGAAGAATGCAGATCCTGGGTAAAGGTTGTCTTAGTCCCGAAGGCGGCATCTGAGCTTTGCTACACAGTATCTGTTACAGTATGCTTTGAAAAAATATTTTTACTGATAAATCTTGACATACAAATATATAACATTCTTAACATATACAAACATTCCATACATGGTATACAATTAATGGCTCACAATATTATCACACAGTTGTATATTCATCACCATGATCATTTTTTAGAAAAGAAAAGAAAAAACTCATACTTACCATACCTCTTACCCCGGCCTACAGTACACTTTTTGTACTGCTCATAACCAAACTTGCCTCATTTGATAAATTTACCCCATCTTGGAACAGCTCTTCTGGAATTGTGGTTGATTTTTTTCCTGGAGAAACTTAAAAGAAGGTTGAAGGATGAACCTCCACACTGCAACTCATCTCATTGCCACAATTGATACTCATCATCTGCCTTCTGTACTACCCATTTTAGATTCCCTTCACCCTTCGCCAGCACCTCTGCTGCTCCCAGGGGCTTACCTTGTGTGGTGACCCAGACCCTGATCCCTGCAGGGTCTGAGTCCTGTTACCATGCCCTTTTCATTGCATGGCTGTTGGATTTTTCATAGGCAGTCCAAATTCAGCAGGAACATACCCGGAGATGCCCAGGGGATCATTTGAGTGCCAAATCTTAAGCAATAGCAGCTCGACATCCTGATGATTAGGTCCAATTACCTGTGCCTAAACTGGAATGCTTCTTTCCTGCTGGTCTCTTGGTGGAGGGAGCCTGAAGTGATGGAGGAGCAGCTGTAACTTACAGTTCAATGGAACTCTTGCTCTGTCTCCTGGAAGATGCATTTTCCCTCTGGAAACCAGCACTTCTAGACCCACAGAGCTTAGAGTTGTGGAGAGGGAATACACAGATTCCCCAAGTTATGGTAAATACAGCCCTCCTTTCACCCTTTGGTTCCTATACCTATGTATACTACCAACTGGGACATGCACCGTATATTGATTGTTTATTTAGGGTATCTACTACATTCTGGAGGATAGGCCTCATCCTCTAGGAGTATCTTTCCACACTGGCACTTCAGCTTTACCTTCAGAAGCCTTATTCCTCTGCTCTCTAAGGCTGATATCTCTTCTAGGTGATGAGGCATGTGATAGGGCAGGTAGATCACTTGGGCATGTGTCCTCTGTTCTACCTCTTTTGCTTTTTAAGTAGGTCTTTTGTTATGATGGAGTGTTCTGCAGGATTCCACATTAGTGAATCAAACACTAAGTCCTCAAATACTGTGCCAACTGAGGACAGAAGAAAGCAAACTCATATTGGAATATGTGCCAGTCCTAGACAGAATAAATCATTGCCACTTCTAGGGTAGAAGGGGTCCATTATAATCAGCTTGCTAAGAAGTGGCTGTTGGTGTCCTTGAAGATGGTGCTATATTGGGGGCTCAGTGTTGGTCTCTGGTACAGGCAGATCAGCTATTTGGCAGTGGCAGTAGTTACATCAGCCTTGGTGAGTGTGAGTGCATGCCACTGGCCCCATGTGTGGCCTGGCCCATTCATACACGTCTGTGTGCCAGCACTAGGGTGTCTGATGAAGGAGGGTGTCTGTTATCAGCTAGCCAGGATGTGTTTGGTTGTTTAGATCCTTTTCTATGGTGAATTCTCTGTATATAACATGCTTCACACTTCGTGCTATTTCCTTAGATCTTTCCACGTGTCTTTTGCCTTCATCTCTTTGTCCCTAGTTTTCAAATGTTCTTCCCAAAAGCCCTGACCAATCAGCCAAGCCATTTGCCACTGCTTAGAGTCTACAGTCATTCTTACCTGGAGCTATTTCTCTTCACACAAGGTGGTTGGCCAGGTGCATCATCCAAAATCTGCACATTGAGAGGATTTTCCTTCCTACTATCTTTTTTTTTTGAGTTCAAGTAGTTTATTTGGGAGATAATCCAAGGAAGTCCTCTTAAGGGAGTGGAAAAGAGAGGTAGGGAAGGAAAGAAAACCCATAAATGGGGTTCATTATAAAGCCATTTAGAGGGTGAGCTACTGGAGTTCCCATGGGGAATTCTGGTGATAGCATAGAACATGTTTTTGAATTCTTTCAATTGAGGGCAAAGGGAGCTAGGGAAGTTATCCAGGAAATCCCTGTCAATCATTGGTGGAGGCTGCTTTTGATGTTTTGTTTTTATTTTATTTTGTTTTGACTTTTTATTGTGAAATAGTTTCAAACTTAAATGGCAGTTAGAAAAACAACACAAATTCCATACAGAGAATTCTAACATATCCCTATCCCCCCAAATACCCCAATACACCAATATTAATATTTTGCCACATTTTCCATATATCATTCTATCTAGCCATCTGTCTGTCCATTTATGTGTCTGAATATCTCTCTATCCATTTTATGAACATGGGTGCAGTTTGTATGTATCATCCTCCTTGAACACACTTAATACTGCCCTATACGTTTCCTGAGAACAAGGATATTCACTTATGCAACCACCTTTATCAAGTTCAAGAAATTTGAGGTTGACATAAGCTTTACAGTCTATTCTAGTTTTTTTGTATGTGCCAACGATACAGGCATACCTTGGAGATACTGTGCATTTGACTCCAGGCCTCCATAAAGCAAATCTGTGAATTTTTGGTTTCCTAAAGCATATAAAAGTTATGTTTACACTATACTGTAGTCTATTTTTAGTTTCCTAATACATATAAAACTTATGTTTACATATACTGTAGTCTATTAGGTATAGATAGCATTATGTTTAAAAAAGCAATGTACATACCTTAATTAAAATGTGGAGAGACACCAAGTGAACACATGCTGTTGGGAAAATGGCGCCGGCAGACTTGTTTGACGCAAGGTTGCCACAAACCTTCAACTTGTAAGAAATGCTATATCTGAGAATTGCAATAAAACAAAGCACCATAAAACAAAATTATGGGGCTTTCCCATAATTAAATAAATTTTCCTGTCTCAAGCACTGCCGAATAGGAGCGGGATTCAGCACATTCACAATGTTGCAGTGCTCTCACCACTTTCCAGTGCTAAAAATTTCCCGTCACCCCAAACAGAAGCCCTATACCCATTATACGTTAACTCCCCATTCCCTTTATTCCCCACTCCTAACTACCTGTATTCAACTTTCTGTCTCTTTGAACTTGCATATTCTCTGATACTTTCTTTGTAGCTACCATGGGGCTTTAATATCCTATATCTGTAACAATCTCGTTTGCTTTGATACCAACTTAACTTCAATAATATACACAAACTAGGTCCTTATATCCCTCTGCCCCCACAACTTTATGTAGTTCTCTTCACAGATTACATGGTTATACATTATGAGTCAAAAATCACTGATTTATCATTTTATTTTATGGATTTGCCTTTCAGATCCTGTAGAAGATAAAAAGTGGAGTTACAAACCACAAAAATACAGTAGCACTGGCCTTTTCATTTGCCTGCTGTTACCTTCACCAGAGATCTTGATTTCTTCTAGTCACTTTGATCTGTTGTCTGTTGGCCTCTCCTTTCAACCTACAGAGCTATCTTTAGCATCTCCTGTAGGGCGGGTCTAGTGATGACAGACTGCCTCAGTTTTTGTTTATCTGGGAATGTTTTAACCTCACCCTTATTTTTGAAAGACAGTTTTGCCAGATACATAATTTTTTATTGGAAATTTTTTAGCTTTCAGCCCTTTAAACATGTTATCCCATTGCTTTCTTGCCTCCATGGTTTCCAATGAGCATTTGGCACTTAATCTTATTGAGGCACCCTTGTATGTGACACATTGCTTCTCTCTGCAGTTTTCAGAATTCTCTGTCTTTAGCATTCAGTAGTTTAATTATAATATGGCATCAGTGTGGGTCTATTTGGGTTTATCCATTTGGAGTTCACTGAGTGTATTGGATGTACAATATTAATATATTTTGTTAAATTTGGGAAGTTTTCAGTCATTTTTTGTGAATAGTCTCTCTACCCTTTTCTCTTTCTTCTATTGAGACTCCTACAATGTGTATATTGGTATGCTCAATAGTGTCCCACGGGTTCCTCAGGCTCTATTCACTTTTCTTCATTCTTCTCTCTGCTTCTCAGACTGAATGATTTCAATTGTCTTATATTCAAATTCACTGATTCTTTTTTTTTTTTGCCAACTCCAATCTGCTGTTAAACCCCTTTAGAGAATTGCTTATTGTTTCATAATTTCCATCTCTCTTTTGATATTTTCTTTGTGTTCATCTGTTGCTTTCCTGATTTCCTTTAGTTCTTTGTCCATATTTTCCTGTAGCTATTTGACCATATTTAGGTCCATTTTAAAAGTCTTTGGAATGTCCAAGGTCTGATTATCCTCATTGATGGTTTCTAATGCATTAATCTCCTTTGCCTGGGCCATTGCTTCATGTTTCTTTATATGCTTTGTAATATTTTGTTGAGACATTTTGAAACATTTTAATATTTTTATTTGTTATCGCTGGAATTTAGACTCTGAGACATTTATCTAACTTAACGTTTAAGCATTTATCTAACTAGTGTTATGATAGAATGTTCCTTGATTGCCAGGAGCTAACAAAAAAAAAGATGATGAAGGAGAGAAAGAACACATTTTTACCAGTCTTTACAGACTGAGCTGTGTGTGTGTTTACCTCCCAAGCTTATCCATGTAATATGTTTAGAGAATATCTTGAGGTCAGAACATAGGGGATTTGCGGAACTTTCTGCATATGCCTCTTGTCTTGGGCATGTGCATGTGATCCTAAGAATTCCACCATTTACATAGATACAGATGTCTCCTCTTCCCTTGAAAACAGTTTCCTCACAGTCCTAGGCACCGAGCTATGTGTCATATAGCCAGACATTTCCAGAGAGTTCTGCAGAAGAGTTTTGTGAGCTACCATCTACATCCAGGGCAAGTCTAGGATGGTGAGCCTGTGATGAATATCCTGTTTCAGTTCCTTAGGCTGCAACCAACAGATTGGGCCAAATATAACATGTTCTTATTGTGTGTACAAAGGTTACTTTGTTCCTTCCACAACTAGGACCAGGGATCTGCACTGGGAACACAGGTTCAGTTGTGAGGGGAGTGGCCAAGCAGGGTACCAGGAGATCTTACCACTTTTAAGCTCCCTTTTACTTGTTCAGAGCTCACCCTGTTACTGTTGTCCCTAACTGTTTTCTGAAGCTTTGAGAAAGATATATCTGCCAGTTCTTGCTGGTTGTTCAGAGTTTCTCTGGGGTGATGGTGTCCTGAAGTATCTCATTCTGCCATCTTGATCTCTTCCAGTGTCTGGGGATGCTTCTAAGTAGGGCTGGACTGCTGAAGCAGTATATTTTCAGCTTGCATTCATATACCAGACTGACCTGTGTGTGAACCAAGCTCAGCCTTTTTTCCTTCTCTTTCATGTGAACATACATATGAGCCAAGGGAGAGGTGCTGTTGCAGTAGTGGTGGTTAACATGGGAGTCTAGTCCACTTGCTTGTTTTGTTACTTGTGCCCTCTGACCCTACTCATGCCCAATCCTGCATCTACCATTTCCGTTTAACAATGGATTGTTGCTGAACGCACCCAAACTTAGGACTTGGTAGGTCTGATAGGACTCAACTCATAGTGGGCAATTCTAGCCACATGGTGCTTCAGTGTCCCTTGGTCAGGCGCTTCCTCTCTAACAGGACCCAGTATCACACCAACAGCTCTTTTGCAAATATTATATATTTCTCAGCTGATTAGGCAGAGAGACAAGTTGAACTGTGATTGAATTCCAGCAGGCATTTGCCAACACTACAGGAGCTCTGAAGCTGGGATGGCCCTTCAGAGATACCCTGAACTGAGGCAAGGAGTTTGGGCTTTTGTACCTGCTCATTGACCAGGTGCCGGAGGTGGGCTGTCCCTGGGGTTTGGCGTGGGGTTGTCACAAATTAAAGTGAGGCAGTTACCCCCAAATGGGTGGTTTTGGGAAGACTTCACTGTGAGCCATAAGCAGGCAGCTTTCCTGGTAGCTGAGAGAATAACCCATAAGTCCTGAAGAGTGGGCTCTAGGTAGTGTACCCCATCATCCACTACAGTTTCCTTCTGGAATCAGCTAAGAAATTAGTTCCTGGCCTCTTCTCTCTGAATTCTGGAATACAAATAGCTCATGTTTTAAAAATTAGACCTAAGGTCCAGACAAATCCTATTCAGTATTAATTTGAAGTTACTAATTAATTAATTTAAAAAATTAAATCAGATTAGAGATCCTTTAAACAGAAAAGGGAACTTATTTTAGACACATAATTTGTGTTTACTTTCTATGACAATTACAGAGAGCTAGAAGATAAGAAAAAGATTCAGAATCTCTTGGCTCTTGTGGGAACAGACACTGGAGAAGTGACTTATTTTTATAAGGAGCCACCCAACAAAGTAAGTAATCTTTGTTACGTTATGGTAAGTGTGTCTTTTTCAAAATATAAGCTAGAGTCCCATAATCCGAACAATTTTGGTCCTTGCTAAAGAAGATGGAGAATCAGTCTTCAAAATCCCAAGTTTACCTGGGTTTTCAAAGCACTTTCTATAATTACTGAGATCTGTATGGTTTTGTGCTTTTGCTTGAAGAACCTTAGGAAGTAGCATAGTTTACCCCATTTCACTTTTTAGAAATCTAAAGCACAGAGGGTTAGATGTTTTGGCTGAGATTAGAAAGAAAAGCTGGAGCAGACATTGTGTAGAAGCAAGTTTGAGTACTTAAGTTTCTTTTTTAATCTTTGTTTATACTGATTACAAAAGTAATACATGGTCTTTATTAAAAACAAACACCAATACAAAGTATATCATATAAAAGTGTCAGTCTCCCAGTTATACAAAGAAGGTAGGGTTTAACAAATGAATATGATTTCTGAATCATTGTATTGATACTTCTTTTAGTCTCCAGTATCTTAGAGCAGCTAGAAGTAAAAATCCAAAATTGTGGAATCGTAACCTGTAACAAACTCTGAAATCTGTTTTACAACTAATTGTTGCTATGTGCTTTGAAATTTATTGCTTTTTTCTACTTATTATTTTTCATTAAAAAAGGGGGAAAAAGTCAATTGTGATAATAAATGCAAAGCTATATGATGATATTGTGAACCATTGTACACTTTGGATGATTACATATGTGAATATATAATATATATCAATGAAAAATAAAAATTTTTTTTAAAAAGTCGGTGTTTTCACCTATTTAAAAAAGTGGGATGGTGCAGCAGTGGCTCAATGGCAGAATTCTCACCTGCCATGCCAGAGACCTGGGTTCAATTCCTGGAGCCTGCCCATGCCAAAAAAAAAAAATATCAGTTTCCCATAATCTTACGCCCCAGAGATAAACCATTATCAATAGTTTGGTATATACACTTCCAGCTCTTTTTCCATTCATATAGCAATATTATATGTATGTTTATATACTGTTTTCATTTTTTCACTTTTAGAAACAGTGACTCAGTGAGCATTTTTATACATATATACATATGCACTCCATTAGATACTTTCGTAAAAGCCCTTGTCAAAAAGCTTTATTACATATATAAGAAAGACATTTCTATACTTTTTTTTGTTTGTTTTAATTTCTTCAGGTCACCATTCCCCAAAAGACTGTCCATGCTGTAAATGTGTGTGAACAGAATGAATCCTCAACTTTCAAAGCAGGTAATGGCCATATTATTATAAATTCTCACTGATCCAGAATTCAAAATCATAGTGCAAATAATTGTAATTTTTTCCCTAGTATACAGTGATAATTAATGCTCATAATGATAGGTCTGGTGGTCTAAGACCCTTCTGAGATGCTTGAACCATCCAAAGAATTAAATTTTATTCAGCACAAATTTATCTCTTATTTTAGAATATCTTTTGAAAATTAAGTAATACATTATAACAAGAATGTTTAGATATAATTTTTCTCATTCTTTACCCTTTCTAAATCAATAAGATTTTACAAAGAAAATAAACACAATTCCAGAGGAACACTTGTAGTTCATTCTGCAGAAAGGGATTAGTATTATTATCCAGGTGGAATCCTGCAGAGTTCACTTATAGAGATTCCTATCATTATTATATATTGTCCTTTTCCTTCCTTTTCTTCTCTTAAAGGTGAATGAAACCAAACTCTACTGCACTGGTAGTGCTGATACTTTTATGGCAGAAGGAAAAGCCCAGTAAAGTCTTTTCTTGACTAATTTTTGTTTTCTGTTTTACATCCTAAAGTAAGTAAAAGAAGACCAGCAATGAGAGAGAGAGAAGAAAGTCCTGAGAAATCCCAGAGAGACATACAGACACTTATCTTACAGGTAAAGCAATTATATTGACAGATCAAGACAGTTATTCTGTATGGGCTTAGCTTTGTATAACAGACTTTTACTTTCATCTGATAATTATCTCCTTGCTTATAAGGCATCATGTGATTAAGAAAATTGAAGTTGGGCCATGGTGGGCTTAGCAGGCAGGAATGCTTGCCTGCGATGCCAGAGGACCCGGGTTTGATTCCCGGTGCCTGCCCATGTAAAAAAAAGAAAATTGAAGTTGTTCTTAATTTCCAATAGCTTGTATTTTTAAACCATTGCTTTCTATTTGGCCATTCAAGAAGCGCTGTTCTGAACCTTCAGTTCATTCAGCTTGTGTACAAAACCCTACCCTATAAAATCATCATAAATAAGAATTCTTTTTGTCATTGGCCCAGGAAATACACAGAGAGTTGCAGGGGGAAGCTTGAATGAGCTAATAGATCAACATCTGGATGTCCACTTATTTAGTACATGGGTCTAAAGTTGAGGAAATTGATGAATCATTCTCTTGCCACCTGCTAATTGTATGTCATTTGGAGCCATGATTTTGCACTAAAGGTCCTGACCTTATTAGAGTAGCTCATTGATTTAAACAACTGTTTCTCCCTTTGGCCAATATCTCCATTTGGTCTATGACAGCCAGACTCAGAGAAAGAAATTACATTATATTTATTCTGTTCCACTTTTTTAAACCAGAAACTAAAAAATAATCATTCTAATCTTTGCAACTAGGGAGCCTTAAGAGAGACAGTCCTAAAAGCCCTAAAAGGGAGACAGTGAAAGGGGTGGAATCCTAGGTTAAAGAACAATTGGATTTTCTAACTTTCTCTGTGTGATTTGGTTTCTGGGGCTGAGTGTGGACAAAGAATTTGCTTTCGTGTCACCTAACCCCATAAGACATTAAATTAAAAAGTGTATAGCTAAGATTTTTTTGCTATTTATTTTGCCACTGTGATTTTTGCTTTTTCAATTTTTTCTGACTAATGGCTCACTTGTAGAGGTTACATCTGTAGTAAGAAGTCAGTGGAAGCAGGAGTGGCTGTCTCACCCCTGGTTGACCTATCCTAGGTGGAGGCACTGCAGGCTCAGCTGGAAGAACAAACCAAGCTTTCTAGAGAACAGATGGAAGGGCTCATGCAAGATAGACAGATCCGCATCGAGGAAATACAAGTTCAGCACCAGAGAAATCAAGACAAAATCAAAGAGCTAACCAAAAAGTGAGTGTTGTAAGAAAGTTGTAACTAACAGACATTTTATTTTTTTGAATTGCTTAAAAGTTAAGTGGCTTGTGGCAGAATTCTCACCTGCCATGCCAGAGACCTGGTCTCGATTCCTGGAGCCTGCCCATGCCAAAAAAAAAAAAACAAAAAGAAAAAAAAAGACTTAAGTAGGACAGGATCATAGAATTGGAAAGGGCCTTGAAAAATTTTCTCTTTCAGACACCCCTGCCTCTGTGTAGATGAGTGCCAGACTTTATCCAGGAGTGCTATTAATTCTCTCCTTCAGTTCTACTCACTTGTATTCCATATGTCCCTTTTAAGCCAGTTTAGTGTTTTAGCTTGATTCTAGTAGTTAAGAAATGTTCTTTCATCCACTGATATATTATCTGATTTACTGTAGTAGGACCCTCTTCTTTTGCTTGGCCTATCATGAGTATAGAAAAATATGACTTTATGTATTTGTACCAAAAGTAAGAAAGCACACTTTCTGTATTCGTTGTTTTTCTTCCTGTCTTGCCTAACATTCCTCACCTTTCTCTTGTCTCATTTCATCCCCATCATTTTACTAAGCATGTCCTTTTTACGGGCATCATAGACTTCTTAAATTCTAAGACAGTTATCTCTTTTCAGTTCTCATCATAATTAGTATCCTCTGTATGTTTGGCTCCATTGATCACCCTCTCTTGAAATTCATCTTCTTTGATTTCTACAGCCCAAGTCTTTCTTGGTTCCTCTGCCTGTCTAACCCTTCTTAGCCTTCCAGCTCATTCCACTGAGCAGATCTTTGCCTTAAACTCATCCTCAGTTGAATGTGTTTGAACACTTCAAACTTCCCATGACTGAAAGAAAACTATTTATCTCCGTCAACAAACAGTTCCCCTTCCCCATCTCAAACCTACTACTTCCTTCTTTTTCCATTTAGTTTAATGACATCATACCTATCCGGTTTTCCAAACTTGATTGAAACCTCAAGATCCTACCCAATGTATGCCTGAAAAGCCTTTCAAATCCATTTTCTGCTCTCTAATTCTTGCTACAGTGGTCAAACTCTCTTCTTTTGTTTAAATTAATGCAATAATTTAACTGTTCTTCCTACCACTGATCCCTTTGTTTTCTACAGTCTTCCTCGATGCTGAGTTAGCTCTACCATTAGGAGTTATCAGCTACTTAAAAAACATTTGATAACTCCCCATTTGCCTTATGATAAAGTCCTGATACCTTAACATGAATTATTAGGACTTGATCATATGGCACCAGGTTCACCTGTTCAGCCTCAACTCCTCCCCAGTTGCTGTAGTTCATTTTATGCTTCAACCAGACCAATAACTGTGGCTTATAGGACACTTAATAGTGTGGCAGGTACCAACCTAAGCACTTTCCCAGGCAGAATTACATTCTTCCTCCTCAAAATTCCTATAGTGATTGGCGTGCCTCTACAATAAAACTTGTTACCATGTACTGCAATTATGTCTTTGTTCCCCAGGGTCTTACAGTAGCCTCTGCCTTGCCCTTTGAGTATCCTAGACACATAATAAATGTTTGTGGAATACTTGATGATCTTTATGAAGTTGTATCTCACTGCCTCTTTACTACATTGAATACTCTAAACTTAAAAGTATTTTTCATATTACATTCTTCCTCTCTTTATCATTTATTAAATTGCCTTCTCAAACTTTTCTAATGTGTCTTCGTCCGTTTTAAAGTGTGGTGATTAAAATTGGACATAATACTCAAATCAGGATTTCTGACCAATGCAGGATAGACAATATTTTCTTTGAACATAGTGTGGTATGTTTGTATTTGGCCAGTACTTCTCCATCTTCATTTTTATTTTTGGTATTTTGTACTTAAGCATAGCATCCTGACTTTTCTTGGATTTTAATTGTCTTTTGGGGGACCAATATTTTAAATTGCACAGTAATTTGTAACTCTGTTTCTGTCTTCCAGATATCAGTAGCCATCCTAATTTAGCATTATCTGCATATCTGAGCACATGATCAGTTCCTTCCATTAGGTAGTCTGTCCTAAGGATATTGAATAACATAACATTCAAGGCCATTAATGACTGCCTTTCGGGTGTCATTTTCAAACCATGTTGTATGTTAACAAGACCATACTTTCCCAATTTGTAATTGAGAACATAATGTTAGACAGAATAAAATAACTCATTGAAAGTAGGAGAGATCCTCATGGTAACTGGATCAGTCTCTCCCTCTTTTTATGCACACAGACGTATGCTTGAATAAATACATATATTCATCTGGTGACATTTACACTGTTTGGTGCTAGGGTACCATGCTATCATTTTCTCCTTATCTATGTACCCTATTACTCATAAAAAGAACTAAGTGGATCTGACATTATTTGTTCAGTGGAAAACTACAGTGATTTCTTCATCGTATTTTATACTCTTGCATGCAGTATGGTCATTTGATACAGTATTTTTCTAGGTATTGATGTTAAACTAATGAGTTGCTAACTTATAGGGATATTCTTTTTCATAGATAGAAACATTACTGCCTATTCTTAAATCCCAAGAAATAGGCAGCAGGAAAAATCAAGAAAAAATAAGATACATGTTTTCAGTCAATTTGAGAAATTCATTTTGACAGTTAAAATAAGTCATATTGAGTGGGCCACAGTAGCTCAGCAGGCAGAGTCCTCACCTGCCATAGCAGAAACCTGGGTTCAATTTCCGGTGCCTGCCCATGCAAAACAAAGGGAACAAAAATACAGTATGCATTAAAACTGATATGGAATGTCTGAGAATGAGAGACTAAAATGGCTGAAGTTCATGGGATGACTTCATAGAGGATGTTGATCGTGAAAAAAGGATGAGACTTGATATAGGGCATCCACACCTGGAGCAGAGCACAAACAAAGTCAGTGGTGTAGTTCACTTTTCAGAACTTGTGTTAACACTCAGTCAGAACACCATGATTTAGTTCTTCATTGTAACAGTTTAGTTCTAGTTCCTGGGAATAGTCCATACCTGTGCAGGCTGTGTGTAAGTGTTTCTGTAGTCCTTCTAATTATATAACCTAAAATTAGTACTTAGGAAAATATTTGTAAAGACCATTGTATGAAGTAGTGAGCATGGAGGTATATATTTTTTAAGATTACTAATAATACTTCATAGAATTAATATATTACACAATTTTAGAAAAGCCTGTATCTTCTCTTTCTTTTTTTTTGCTATAACCCTGTGTCAGACATGCTATGTAAACATCTTTATGCCCATATTTGTACTTTGTTTCATAGTCTTCATCACACCCAAGAACTGCTCTATGAGAGCACCAAAGATTTTTTACAACTCAGATTTGAAAACCAACATAAAGAAAAGTCATGGATGCTTGAAAAGGATTGTTTGATGTCGAAGATTAAGCAGTGCAGGGTACAACATAAGAAGAAGGAAGATAAAATTGGAAAAGTTTGGCCAGTGGTACATGAGAGTCATCATAACCAAAATGAATATATTAAGGTAGTTTCTTTACATCTTAACAAAAATAGTTTACTTTTCTGGAAGAATTGAAAGAACTGTGCAAACAGAAAAAAAAGAATGCCGCAGATCTATCTGGTCTAGGCTGTTGTAGCGGCAGTCTCAAGAGGTAGACTTCAAAGAATGACTTATTGACATATTGTTCGGGGATTTAGAAAACCAGACAATTGATTGTTCATTCAACAAATACTGTGTTCCTGCTATGGGCTAGACTCTAGGGCTACAGCAGTAAATAAGCTAAACTAGGTCCATCCTCTTGGAGCTTACATTTTAACAAGTAGAAAGAACAGAAACAGTAAAAGTAACCAAGAAAATTACAAAAATTTTGTTAAGTAACATTAAGGGAATAAATGTGATTATGTGGGAAAAAAAGTAGTTGCTGGAAGCCTGTTTTAGGAAGAGGGCAAGGAGAGGGATGCTCTCTTTTGCCAAGACCTTAAACTTGCCATGAAGACCTAAAGGAAGAGCATTCTTGGCAGAGGGCAGAGCAAGTTTAAAGTCCCTGGAGCACGTTCAGAGAATTAGTAGAATACTAGTATGGTTGAGGAAGAATAAGCAAGGAGGAGGTGGTGTGCAAAGGGTTTAGAGAGGAGGCAGCATACAATCAAGGAGGGCCTTAGAGGTTATAGTAAAGAATGTGAATTTGGGTCTGAAATCTTTAGGCCTCTGAAGGGTTGTGTGCAAGGAAGTGATATGATCTGATTTAGATTTTTAAAAAGATCATTCTGCACTGAATATATATTTGAATGTAGTGTAAAGGGGGAGCTTTTAAGTTGTCTATATGTTTTAAAAAAATCATTCTGGCTGCTCAGTGGGACATGGATAATAAGTATTGGTTATTGTTGGTGTTTCTTCAGAAATGGGCCCCCCAAACATGTATGGTAACTCCTTTCTTAGGATAAATTCTAAGCTCCGTTGTTTGACTCTTCACGGAGACAAAAATATTTGTTTTATTTGAAAGAATTTCTACCATGTACACTTACGAAAAAGATCCAAGAGAATCCTCTAGAAGTAGGAATTTTTCATGTGTTTCCTGAGACAAAATTCCTTACTTTCTTGCTCCTTAATACATTTTGTACTTCTGGAACTCTTCTCTTCTCTTTCCTTTAGTTCTCTACCTAAAGTGCTATTTGAGTTGCCTAAAATATAGGATCAGGTATTAATAGGTTTTTCCTTTCCCTTTTTGGCCTGCAGTCCCTGAAGGATAAGTTAGCACAAGAAAAAAAGCTGTCTAACATGTACCAAGAGCAATGCATTTCCCTAGAAGAAGAACTTGCCCGAATTCGTGAGGAGGAGGGAGTGAGGAGAGAGATCTTCAAGGTAGAATATTCTCAGCCAATTATGATGGAGTGAGAGGTTCCGATGGCTCAGGGGACTGCTTTTCTCATCTTCATAAATGCCTTCCCTTTTGTCTGTATTTAGGATCGTACTAACAAGATGGGCAAGCGTTTACAGTTAATGACAAAACGCTATGCAGCCTTGGAGAAACGACGTATCTTGGAAGTCGAAGGCTTTAAGACAGATATTAAGGCTCTCCGGCAGAAACTGAAAGACTTGGAGCAAATGCTGTATAAGGTAATTGCTGATCCTAATGAAAGAGGGAGAAAATGGAGTGAAAGTGAGGAAACACAGTCATGAGGGCTGCTCTGAAGAAAGAAGTGCTGCTTCCCTGATGGTAAATGCTAATAGATCACCATCCTTTAAGTCTCACTAAAAATTAGTTCAACAAGCACACACTAGTGAAAGACAAAAATAGAGTGAAATAAAATTGAATCATTGCATCTTTGTACTTCCGTCTAAGCTAAACTTGAGAGAAAGTATCATTCTTCCCAATTTAAGAAGTAGATTAAAAGATTTATGTCTGTTTTACAAATGGGAAGGTGAGAGTAATTGAATAATAAAGTAATTTTTCCCAGTCAGATGCAGCTTAATTTAGAATCCAAGTTGTCTCAAGAGTCTTCTTAAAAAAATTTAGCTAGCCAGCCTCATATCCTAAATGATCACTATTTTCCCGACAAGGTTAATTATAGAAAAATAGAGATGCTTTCTTTTCTTCTTTGGCAAATTTACCAATAATATTTTTATATTGGTCTCTTCTTTTTACCTGTCATTACTTGCTTATTAATCTCTGTCTCAAGTTTCCTTTACTATTATGTGAGAAAACGAGTTTCATGCCTCTCTTGCTTAAATTCTACTTTCTTTTCTTTCGGTTTATCACTGAATGTCAGCAAACTAAGGATTGAAATTACCCTACATGCTAGATATCCCATAAAAAGGGTCCAGCATTGCTTGGTCTTTATGACTGATTTCTGTCCATCTGGGCTATGCTGTAATCATTTCTTCTTTGTTTTTTCAAATCTCTAGACAACACTTAATGCCCAAGGAGACCAGGATCTTGCTGTTCTATGTGAGGTCCGTGAGGGCAACAGACGGGCACAAAAGATACAAGGAGAACTGAAGAACCTTAAGTCCAAAGTATTTGGTTTGGAAAGTGAATTTAGACTCTGTTGAGGTCTGCTTTTGAAAATGACCCCTATCTGGAAGAGGTCCGCTTCTTGAAATCTGAGAAAAGTGGTCTTCTTCCCCAGAAGGTGTGGACATAGAGTTGAGTAGAGTGGTGGTATCCATAATTATGAAGACAGGAACCACTAAGAAAGCTTTCCTTGAAAATTTTGCTATCCTGTTAACCTTGTTTGGGGAGGTGGGAGTGAGGATTGGATTATAATGTAAATTACTTACAGCCTTTCCTATGTTATTTCTCCCATTTATATGGACAGTTTCGATTTGTTTTTTGTTTTTTGTTTTAATAGTGATGAAAATTTAGGAAGAAACTATTTTTGCTGTGGACTTGGCAGGGTGTCAGTGAGAGGGACACCTCTCAGGAAATGAAGACACCTGCTGAGGTTGCCTTTCTTTTAGGCAGAGGGAAAAGGCAGCAAATCACATGTCAAATTTGAATAGGCAGTAATTCTGCTATTTCACTTTGTTCAGTCACTAAATTTAAGATCTGAATGACATTTTTGAGCGCCCAATCTCAGGAAGTTTCAGCAGAGGGCACTAGAGACCCTATTCTCAAAAAAATTTTTCATTTAGAAAAATGAAGGTACCCCTTTGGCAAGGGTGAGTGAAACTTAAATGGTCCTTGTAGGAGAAGTTTGACATTTTACCAATAACATTTCTTTTAAAAAATAATTTATATATTTTAAATGAACTATTTGTCAATAAAATATATAGTTGGAAATATTCTATTTAAGTTTTCAATAATTTGTTAAAATCATGTTTATGATTTAATGATGACTCTATTTATTGATGACTCACTTTATTTATCCCAAGTTTACTCTGTTGTTCCATAGTCTGTGCTGTTCTGTATTGTAAATGTGTAAAAGTTTTCCTAAATGATTCCCTGGAAGTCATCTGGTGTTGGAGGTAGCGAAGATACTACAAAAGTGATGACACTAATCTGAATGTTTGCTTTAGACAAATTGTTGTACATTTGGGGCATAATAATTATATGTGTTCCTGGACAGCCTCTGGGGAGTAAGCTGGTCTTAGCATATAGGATAGGTCATTCTGATTTACCCAAGACAAAGAAAATAACTCAGGTTTTCATATTTGTACTAGGGAAAGTGCTGGTTGAACTGCTATTATAAGATGTTTATTTAGAGATAAGAATGAAGCTGATGAAGTCAGGATTAAGGTGATTCAAAATATAGGGGTAACAAAGACATTGTACATATTTTATCCTTCTTTTTTCACATGGTCAAGCTCCAGGAATTGAATCCGTGTCTCTGGCATGGCAGGCGAGAATTCTGCCACTGAGCCACTGTTGCTCTGCCCTATCTGTATTTTAGAACTTCACCTACTCTTTGAGACCAAAGAAAGAAAGGTTTATTTTGTCCAGAACCTATTTTTCTGTAGCACGTATTCTAATTGAACATGTCTGGATAGATCATTTAAACAATCCAAACACAGGGAGCCCAGAATAAGAATGCGAGTCTTTAATTCTGTATAGCTTAATGTAATGCCTGAATATATCCCAGAGTATATTATGCAGATAATCAAAAACTATTGGCAAAGTTCCTTGAGGGATGGGAGAAAAAAAATATGGAACTATGAAACTTTACTAATGGGGAAACCCCTGATACTGGGTCAAACATTAGGGACCAGTAGGCCAAGCCCTTGATCTTAAGGCTTGCTCTTGTGAAGCATATGTATGTCACAGAAAAGCTTAGCCGATCTAAAGGTATGCCTAAGAGTCACCTCCAGAGGACCTCTTTTGTTGCTCAGATGTGGCCTCACTCTCTCTAAGCCCAACTTTGCAAGTGAAATCATTACCCTCCCCCCTATCTGGGACATGAAAGTCTCTCTGGTGGCATGGAAGATGACACCCAGGAATGAGTCTGGCCCTGGCACCATGGGATCAACAATGCCATCCTGATCAAAAGAGGGGGGAAAGTGTAACAATAAGGTATCAGTGGCTGGAAGAGTTCAAGTAGAGTCGAGAGGCTACTCTGGAGGTCACTCTTATGCAAGCTTCAGTTGGACATTGCTACCTATCATAACTTGCCAAACCCCAAGCAAAGCCATTCCTGCTAATCCTAAGGAATACCTAGGGCACTATATAAGATTCAACAAAGTTTCCATGCACTAGGATAACTTTCTAGAAATCTATAATCTCCACATGAGTCCCTGGACAGATAAGTTCTGAAATGCAAAGGGGCCAACCTCTCCAGAACATCAACTAGTTCCATTCCCCTATCCCATATTATCGACAGCCCCTTGCAACATGAAAAAGTTAGAATGGACATAGCCAAAATATCCCTAGAGAGTGGGAGAAAGGTCAGATGTGATGGTGGAGTTATACAGAGAAGGTAGAGTTTAACAAATGAGTATGAGTGCTGAATCATTGATATTTTTTTAGTCTCTAGTACCTTAGATCAGCTAGAAGTAAAAACCTAAAACTGTGGAATTGTAACCCATACCAAGCTCTGCAATCTGTTCTACAACTAATTGTTGCAATGTACTTTGAAATTTATTGCTTTTTTGTATATATTTTATTTTTCATAAAAAAAAGAAAAAAGAGGAGGAGTACAGCAGAGAAATAGGATTTAACAAATGAGTATGACTGCTGAATCATTATATTGATATTTCTTTGGGTCTCCAGGGTCTTGGAGCAGCTAGAAGATAAAACAAAAAATCATGGAACTATAACCCATACCAAACTTTAAAATCTGTTCTATAACTACTTGTTAAATATATAATTAGAAAAAAAAAATGTAATTGAAAGTCAGGCAGTGGTGGCTCAGTGGCAGATTTCTCGCTTGTCATGCCAGAGACCCAGGTTCAGTTCCCAAAGTCTCCCCGTGAAAGAAAGAAAGAAAATGTAATTGGAAATTAAAAACAAAAACAAAAACTGTAGAAACCCAACAAAATAGATTGTTAGGAAATAAGAATAGGATCCATGTGTGAACATCACTACTTCATACTGGGAATAAAGTCCTTCTGTATTTATTAGAGTTCAAATAATTACTTATTTCAAATGAAAGATTAGAATAAATTGAAAAGAAAAAATAGAGGCTACATCATGAGATAGTTTTGAATATTGTCTTTATTTTTTCTTTATTCATTTATGATTATTAAGAAACTATCTTAAAGTGGAACTCCTATTTGTTTCAATACAATAAGTAAACTGTGAAAAGGGGCAATGTAAGAGGGAAAATATATGAAACTGTTTAAGTTTTTTTGTGTCAAGATTGTTTTAGAAAGCTTTCAAATCTCACTGTTCTAGTTTGCTAGCTGCTGGAATGCAATATACCAGAAACAAAATAGCTTTTAAAAAGGGGAATTTAATAAGTTGCTAATTTGCAGTTCTAAGGCTGAGAAAATGTCCCAATTAAAACAAGTCTAGAAATGTCCAATTTAAAGCATCCAGGGAAAAATACTTTGGTTCAAGAAGGCCAATGACATTCAACGTTCCTCTCTCAGCTGGAAGGGCACATGGTGAACATGGGTGCTTCTGCTGGCTGTACCAAAAGAGACTCTCTCCAAAATGTTTCCTCTTTTAAAGGATTCCAGTAAGCAACTCCACCTTCAATGGGTGGAGACATACCTCCATGGAAATCATCTGATCAAAAGTTACCACCCACAATTGGGTGGGTCACATCTCCATGGGAACAGTCAAAATGCTCCCACCCAGCAATATTAAATGAGGATTAAAGGACATGGCTTTTCTGGGGTCCACCGCAGATTCAAAACAGCACACTCACTGTAAGTTTTCTTACTTCCTCCATATGTCAAATTTCAAACTTCTAAAAGAGTGTTTTTACCTGGAAAATATTTCTAAAAATATGTTCAATCAGCTCAAAAAAAGAGAGATGTTACCTTTTTTTTAAAGCCCATGATAGGGCTAGCCACAAGGGCTCAGGAGGCAGAGTTCTCACCTGCCATGCGGGAGACCCAGGTTCAATTCCTGGTGCTTGCCCATGCAAAAAAAAAAAGCCTGTGATAGAGTGCATGGGTGGTTCAATGGGAGAATCTCACCTTCCATGCAGGAGACCTGGGTTCGAGTCCAGGACCATGTACCCAAAAATAAACAAGCAAAAGCCTATGGTAGCAAATCAATTTTTCATTGATAAATTGAGGTGAAAACTTCCAGAGAGACCAGTCCTAGGTCTTAAGGGAATTTGCATACATGAATGGTTCTTCCTTTTGTCCTAATTTTTAAGGAATTGACTTTTGGTAACTGTTGCCTTAAATAAGGCAAAACAAAAAGCCTTATTTAATCATGGAATTTCAGAGTAAGAAGGAATCTTAGAAATCATATAGTCCAGCTTACTCATTTTATACATGACTCTCAGGCCTACCTGACCAGCAATCAATTGACAATGTTTCTAACACACTGTTAGTTTGCAAACTACTGGAATGAGATATACCAGACTGGAATGGCTTTTAAAAGGGGAATTTAGTAAGTTGCAAGTTAACAGTTCTAAGAAAGTGAAATGTCCAAATTAAGGCACCAACAAGTGGTTACCTTCACTCCAGAAAGACTGATACTGTCCAGAACAGCTCTGTCAGCTGGGAAGTCACTGGCTGACATCCGCTGGTCCCTTGATCCTGGGCTCTATTGCTTTCAGCTTCTGTTCCTGAGGGGCTTCCTCACTTTGCTTCTCCAGGGTTGGCTTTCATCTCTTAGCTTCTCTTGGCTCTCTCCAGGCACTGGCTTGCTTAACATCTCATGTTAGGCTGGGCTCATGTCTGCTGGGCTCCAATCATCTCCAAACATCTGTGTCTTTGTTCTCCACCGGTCTGCAACTGTGTCCACTCTACTGTGAAATTTCTGTCGGCTCTGAGGCTTCTGTCATTTCTCCAGGCTCTGTTATTTCTGAGGTTTCTCTAAAATGTTTCCTCTTTTAAAGGATTCCAGAAATCTCATCAAGACCCATCTGGAATGGGTGGGGTCACATCTCCATGCCATCAAAGGTTAATACCCACAATTGAGCGTGACACATCTCCATGGAGATAATCTAATCAAAATATCCCAACCTACACTACTGAATCAGGATTTTTAAAAAAGGTTGCCTCTACAAGATGGAATCAGGATTAAAACATGGCTTTTTCTGGGGTATACAACATTTTCAAACCAGCACATATTCTAACGGAAAAAATTAGCTGATGAAATGGCTGTATCTGGTGCCTAGCATATAGCAGGCATTCAATTACAATTTACTAATTTGCACATTTGGCTTTAGTTGACTTTGTATCAATTGTCCCCCATTATCAGTCAAATTCTAGGATATACTTACAGCCATTCATTCCTTCCTTAATTAGACATTTATTTATTAAGTCCTTTATATTCACTAGAAATTGTAGTAGATCTTAAGTTTATAGGGACTGCTAAAATAGACTTTACCCCCAAAGGCTGATGGAGAAAATAGACATGGAAGAAGCTTGATTTAGCAATGAAGTAATGTTCTGTGGGTACACAGAATAGAAAGTAGCAGAGAAGATGACTTGAATGAGGTAATATTTGAGTTGAATCTTAAGAGTAAATTTGGAATCAGATAAGAAGCTAGGGCATTCTAGGTAGAGGTATAGAAATATGGAATGGGGAACTGTAAGTTCAGGAGATAAACTTATGATATGTAATATGACATTTTACAAAAACAGTATGAAATGGAAAGGTAAAATGCCACAGTGACTATGGAAAAGCTTGGCAGTTTCTCAGGAAGTAAACAGCATATGACCTGACAATCTCTTTTTATATATATACCCAAAAGAATTGAAAGCAGGGACTCAGATATTTGCATGTTGATGATCCTAGCAGCATTATTCACAATTGTCGAAAGGTGGAAGCAACCCAAATGTCCATCAACAGATGAGTGGATAAACAAAATGTGGTTTATACATTCAGTGGAATACTAGTCAACCATAAAAAGGTATGAAGTTCTGATACATGCTACAACATGCATGAATTTTGAAGACATCATGTTAACTGAAATGACCCAGACACAAAAGGACAGATACTGAATTATTTCACTTATATAAGATAGCTAGACTATGTAAATTCTTAAGAGTCAGACATTAAAATACAGATTACCAGGGTTAGGGCTGGAGTGGGGGTGGGAAATGGAGATTTGCTGCTTAATTGGTACCAAATTTCTGTTTGAGATGGTGAAAAAGTTTTGGTAATTGATGGTGGTGACGGTAGCACAACACTGTGAATATAATTAACGTCACAGAACTGTGTACTTGAAAATGATTAAAGTGGGAAATTTTAGGTTGCATATATGTTACCAGAATAAAATTTTTAATTCAACTTATGCTAGGTCTAGCATAAGTTGAACTCAGTGTCAAACAACAGATAGAGAACAAAGCCATTCAGCAAGAAAACCATAGGTAAAAGAGTGAAAACAACCTCCAGAATAAACTAAAAAAATCAAATGCCTAAACACCAGCAAAAAAAAAAACAAAAACACCAGTCATACTAGGAAAACGAAAGATATGACCCAAAGGAACAAACCAACACTTCAAATGAGATATAGAAGTCAAAAAAATTAATTCAGGATGTTCAAACAGACATGCAAAATCTCATCAAAAATCAAATCAAGTTGAGGGAGGATTTAAGAAGACATTGGGGGGGCGGGCCACGGTGGCTCAGCAAGCAAGAATGCTTGCCTGCCATGCCCGAGGACCCGGGTTCGATTCCCGGTGCCTTGCCCATGTGAAAAAAAAAAGAAAAAAGAAGAAGACATTGGGTGGGACAGTACAAGGGTAGCTTCATGGTAGAATTCTGGCCTGCAGTGTGGGAGACCTGGGTTCAATTCCTGAAGCCTGCACATGCTAAAAAAAAATAAAAAAATAAAAAAGACATTGGGGTGAACAAAAAGAACTTAAAAGTTTGAAAAAACAAATTGCAGAACTTATGGGAATAAAAGGCACAATAAAAAGATGAAAAAATAATGGAGACCTACAACAATAGATTTGAAGAGGCAGAAGAGAGGATTAGAGAACTAGAGGGCTGTACATCTGAAATCCAAAACACAAAAGGGAAAATAATGGAAAAATAGGAGCAGGATCCCAGGGTATTGAATGATAACATGAAGCACACAGATGTATGTGTTGTGGGTGTCCCAGAAGGAAAAGAGAAGGGAAAAGGAGGAGAATGACTCATGAAGGAAATAATCACTGAAAATTTCCCATCTCTCATGAAAGACATAAAATTACAGATCCAAGAAGTGCAGCACACCCCAAACAGAAGAGATCCAAATTGAATACTCCTAAACACTTCCTAAGCAGATTGTCAAATGTCAAAGACAAAGAATGTTGAAAGCACCAAGAGAAAAGCAATCCATCACATAGAAGAGAAGCTCAATAAGACTATGAGTGGATTTCTCAGCAGAAACCATGGAGGCAAGAAGGCAGAAGTATGATATATTTAAGATTCTGAAAGAGAAAACCTGCCAACTAAGAATTCTAGACCCAGCAAAACTGGCCTTCAAAAATGAGGGGAAGATCAAAATATTTTCAGACAAATCATCACTGAGAGGATTTGTGACTAAGAGACTGGCTCTACAAGAAATGCTTAAGTGAGCAGTACAGACAGTTAGGAAAAGACAGGAGAGAGATGTCTGGAGAAGAATGTACATATAAATACTATCAATAAAGGTAAAAAGAGAAAAAAAAATTAGATATGACACATAAAATCCCAAAGACAAAATGATAGAAAAAAGTGCTGCGTTTACAGTAAGAACATTAAGTGTTAATAGATTAAACTCCCCAGTCAAAAGACATAGACCAGCAGAATGGATTTAAAAAACAGGACCCATCTGTATGCTGTCTATAGGAGACTTGCTTTAGACACAAGAACAAAAATAAGCTGAAAGTGAAACATTAGGAAAAGATATTTCATGAAAACAACAACCAGAAAAGAGTAGGGGTAGCTATACTAATATCCAACAAATTATACTTCAAGTGTTAAACAATTAAAAGAGACAAAAAAGGACACTATTAGTATTTAAAAATCTCATTTGACCCATAGGCAGTAGATTCCTTGGTCCTAACATGTCACAAAAAAGATGCCTTACAGCTATTCTCCACTCTTCTCAACAATCAAAATATGGTCGTCTTTATCAACTTTTAACATGTATGTCTTTTGACTGATTAAAAAAATTCATAAACTTGGCTTTAGGGAAGATGGCGGATCAGAGTGGAGTGAGTTCATTCCTGCTCCAGGAAACAAGATAGAAGACAAGGAGAAAATGTCCCGGACTGCAAGTCCCAGCATGTGAGTAGTCTAGGAGGGACTTTAAGTGGTTTTGGGGGGGAGAAGGATCAGGAGAGAGTGAGTGGGTCAGGTGACCAGGATCCCCATCTGGCGGGCTGGAGTGCACTGGGGAGGTGTGATAGGAGAGAACATACCCTCTTCAGTTCCAACTTGCACTGCTGCTGGCTGGGGAAACATCCCCATGTGGTTGTGGTGGGCAGCACCTGCAGGGAGTCCCAAGACCAGCATTCGCTCACCGCAGGGTGGGCTTCAGGGTGGGGGCAGTGATCACCCTGTTAGGTGTAGGAAAAGCTAGCCCTCAGTCATGGTTTCTGGCAGGACCACCAGTGCTGCAGATCAGCTGATCCCCCATGTGCTGGTCAGTTCCCCGTTCTCCCAGCAGAGACTGGCAGAATGACAGCCCCTGGTGGGCAGCCCCCAAGCATGCTGACCTCAAGTTACCCAACCAGGAGGAGCAGGGCTGAGGGAAGAGGAGACTCAAGTACACTATCTGCTGGCCAGACACAGCTAGGAGTTCACCTAGGGTCTCCTGCATGGTAGTCAGCCATTCTGCCACTGGAGTACCAGTGCACCCCAACCTACCTTATAATGGATGCTTAAGTTGAATTGTATCCCC
This sequence comes from Myrmecophaga tridactyla, assembly GCA_004026745.1. Taxonomy (NCBI): domain Eukaryota; kingdom Metazoa; phylum Chordata; class Mammalia; order Pilosa; family Myrmecophagidae; genus Myrmecophaga; species Myrmecophaga tridactyla. The sequence continues at coordinate 2,874 of PVIY010013890.1, read as the reverse complement.
TACATGAGATTTGGACCTTGATGTGACAGAGAATGACTGACAAAGTACAAAAGGAAACATTCAGCAAAAACTAAGTGCAAAACTTTAGAAGAGTGAAGGAAACCAACTTGCAAAAATAACCATATCAAGATAATCAAATTCCCTGAACACAACAGATCATCACAAAACACACAAAGATCCAAGCAAAAGTGGCCCAGCCAAATGTCCAAATCAAAATTCCAGAGGGGACATAGAATATGGAACAACTATTTAAGGATATTTATAAAGAAGTAAAGGGTATCAGGAAGACATTAGAAGAGCATAAGGAAGAATTCAGGAGGTTAAAAAGAAAAATGGCAGATCTCACAGAAATGAAAGATACAGTAGACCAAATAAAAAATATACTGGAGACACATGATAGCAGATTCAAAGAAACAGAAGGAAGAATAAGTGAGCTACATGACAGAACAATAGAAATAGAGCACACAAAAGAATAAATGGTAAGAAAGATGGAAAAAATGCAACTGGACCTTAGGGAAATGATAGACAACAACAGGCACAATTATTGACGTTCCAGAAGGAGAAAAGAAGAGGAAGGGTTGGGAAAGTTAGTTGAAGATATAATCAGAGAAAACCTCCCAACCCTTATAAAAGACACAAATATGCACATCAAAGAGGCCAAGTGAACTTCAAACAGAATAAATCTGAACAAGCCCACTCCAAGACACATACTAAACAGACTGTCAGGTGTTGAAGAGAAGCAGAAAGTCCTGAAACAGCACAAAAATAGCAATCTACTATATACAAGGGAAAACACATAAGACTGACTTCAGACTACTCAATGGGCACCATGGAAGCAATAAGGCAGTGGTATGATATTTTTAAGATCCTGAATGAGAAAGTCTTTCAACCAAGAATTCTTTATCCAGCCAACTTATCCTTCAAAATTGAGGGAAATGGGAATCATCACCCACACTGCCAAGGAGACTTTTACCCATGGATGTCATGTCCCACGTAGTGGGGAGGGCAATGATTTCACTCGCAGAGTTGGGCTTAAAGAGAGTGAGGCCACATGTGAGCAATGAAAGAGTTCCTCCAGAAGTAACTCTTAAGTATATCTACAGGTAGATTAAGCTTCTTTGCTACCTACATAAGCTTCTCAAGAGCAAGCCTCAAGATTAAGGGCTTGGTCTATTGATTTGGGTGTCCCTAATGTTTGACTAAGTATCAGGGTTTTCCCAGTGGTAAAGTTTAATAGTTCAATATTTTTTCTCCCATTCCTCAAGGTACTTTGTCAATACTTTTTGATAATCTGCTTAATATATTCTAGGATGTGTCCAGACATTACATTAAACTATACAGGATTAAAGACCTCATTCTTATACTGGGCTCCCTGTGTTTTGGTTGTTCAAATGAGCTATTCAGACAGGTTGAGTTGGATTATGTGCTACAGAAAATTTAGGTTCTGGACAGAATAAACCTTTCTTCCTTTGGTCTCAAAAAAAATAAAAATTGAGGGAGAGATTAAAATCTTCAAAGATAAAGAAAGATTGAGAGAACTAGTCAACAAGACACCAGTCCTACAAGAAATACTAAAGGAAGCCCTGTCAGTGAATAAAAAAAATCAGGAGAGGGAGGTCTGGAGGAAGAAGCACAGAATTGAAGAATATGAATAAAGGTAATTTAAAGTAAAAGAGAGAGAGAAAAAAAAAAATAAAGTAAAAGAGAGAGAGAAGGAAAATAATATATAGATCTGACAAATAAAAACTAAAGGACAAGATGGTAGAATCAAGAACTGCTTTTACAGCAATTACTTTGAATGTTAATGAACAAAAACTCACCAATTAAAAGATACAGACTGACAGAATGGATCAAAAAACATAATCCACCTATATGCTATTTACAAGAGGTGCATCTTAGACTCAAGGATACAGTTAGGTTGAAAGTGAAAGGATGCAAAAAGATCTATGCAAGCTGCAACCAAAAGAAAGCAGAAGTAGCCATAATAATATCAGACAAAATAGACTTTAAATGTAAAGACATCACAAGAGACAAAGAAGGACACTACATATTAATAAAAGGGACAATTCACCAGGAAGAAATAACAATCATAAATATGTATGCTTCCAATCAAGGAGCTCCAAAGTACATAAGGCACATATTAGAAAAACTGAAGGGAGCTATAGACATATCAGCAGTAACAGTAAGAGAGACTTCAATACACCACTCTCTGCTCTAGATAGAACAACCACACAGAGGATCAACAAGGAAATAGAGAACCTAAACAATAAGATAAATGAATTAGATCTAATAGAAATACATAGATCACTACATCCCCAAAACATAGTGAACATGGAATGTTCTCCAAGATAGATCATATTCTGGGACATAAACTGAGTCTCTATAAATTTAACAAGATTGAAATTATTCAAAGCACTTTCTCTGATCACAACGGAATAAAGTTTAATCAATGGGTCAAGAAAGAAATTGCCAGAGAAATCAGTAAATATCTGGAGATGAATGATAATGAGAATACAACATATCAAAACTTATGGGGGAAGTAAACGTGAAGCGCGATTTCCCAGAGCTTCTGAAGCTGGGCTGGAGACCCTGCTTCCTGTGTAGTCCGAGTTTTTATGGCCAAGTACTACTGAACTAGTGACCCTGGACAGTAACAAAACAAATAAAAGCCCGAACCCAATCCCGCCACCATCGTAGGTTTGTAATTACTCCAGAATCACTAAGTTATGACCTCTAAGAAGTTTGCTGTTAAAAGACAGACCGACGGCAGCTGGCCGGATCTGTGAGTTCCCCAAAGCCGCGGCGGCCGGCGGCAGGCGCCCGCCGTCCCCTCCCCCATAGGCGGCTCCGTGGAGAGAAAGGAAACAGTAGCAG